>OVAX01000348.1:0-10752 GCA_900406405.1 Lepidium africanum | reverse complement strand
TGAGAATGGGTTTGGTCGTCAACCATAGGATTCTGGGTCCCACCTTCTCTCTTTGCCTTCAATTTCAGTTTTGTACCTTTGTACCCTTTTTTACCCCTCTCCTTCCCTTTGTATTTGTTTATGTTAAGTGTATGATACTTTTTCATAAGCTTACATAAATATATTCAATACGATCGACAAAAAATAAACAAAACGTTAATAGAATTTTTGGAAATATAAAACAGTTTATTTAATACACAAACATTAAACTACGTATAGTAGTAAAATCATAAAACCAATAAAACCTATATAATCATAGACCAATACATATAGACAAAATTAACTATATATATGAGAATTTTGTGGTCAAGTGGTTGTAAGAGGCGTGTTCGAGATTTTAAAGAATTTATATGTTCGATTGCGAAATTAGAACACATTTTCATAGTTCTTTCTATATAGATATATGTTCATGCAGTAGTGGATTTAGGAAAAATTTTGGTGTAGGGCACTAGTATATGTAAAAAATAAAAAACTTAGATAAAAATATTGAATATGAAAGAACAATAAGAGAAATTTTTTTTTTTAGCATGGGGGACTTATCCCACTAAGTCTCTCTTTGGATCCGCCAGTATACTAATGTTTTCAACTCATTTAAATAACTAGAGATGAAGATATATGTGTTTTCAGCTCATTTGAATAAAGAAAATTCGTTTCATTCGCAAAGTCCTCCCATCGTGAAGTTGAACCTTTTACGCTGACCATAAACTTTGACGTTGAAGTGAATTTCGTATTTGTAAGTTATAGGCTATTTGTAAAAAAAACACATGACTATTTTTAAATTCTTTTGTTTGAAATATATTCTGGTACTCAAACTAAGTTGTACTAAGTAATACATATTTTATCAGTTAAACTAAAGTACTTGAGTTCATATTACACATTTATTATTCATTGAATTAATTAATGGGTGTCTTGGAGGCAAGGCAACCTCAGATTCATCCAAGTAAGTAATCCCTATAAAATATATTCATGTACTAAAATAATTAAAATGTGTTGATTAATGATTTATGTATATATGAAGAAAACTTTAATATTTGTCAATCTTTCTTATTTGCAGTCTCCCTCAAGTAGCAATCAATGGCTTTTGTAATAAAATTGAGATCCACACAAACTCAAGATTGAGAGTTCAACTGATTTTCTTCTTTGGACCCACTTTTTTCTTTTTCAATTATTTATTAAAATAATTGACTTGTTAGTAATTGGTATTACTATATATTATTGTTTTCAGTTTCAGATTGTTAGATATTTTACTTTATGAAACATAGTATTTTTGTTTAATGAAATATGACTATTTAGTAATATTTTATTTTTAATTTTATAAATCTTGTATATAGCGAGACATAATAACAAAATTATACTCTTGATCCGGTGGTTAAACTGATTTAAATAGTGATTTGATAACACAAAAAATAATATGGTTCTTTATTTGGGTCGATATTGAAACACATGCTTTCACTGTTTGTTTGTTGTTGTTTCAACTATTATTTTCACTGTCTTCAATATAAATTTGAAGACTTAGTTAACTTGGTAAACAATTTATCAGAATAATAATAATAAAAAAAGAACATGAACATATATATAGCAGTAGCTAGTAGGCAAAACCCCAATGAATAGGAGTGTGTGGGTGCTCTTCAACTTTGCTTCAGATTTCTCCAAGGTTTTATTTTATTAAAAATTGAGAAAATAATTTATTTTATCAAAAATGAAAATTTTGTTTAATAATAAAAATTGTAAAAAAAGGACAAAATGGTCAAATGAATCACATTGTTGGATGATCTATTGCTTACGCTTACGCACGCACATGCCCACCCCACACGCGTGATCTTAAGATCTTTGTCTTCTTTAGTTTGTCCTCATTAACCATCTATTAATTTATTTATATATTTTTCATTTTTATTAGACTTAAATCATTCTTGTTATGAGCTTTGATATTTACGTTAATCGACCGACAAAGATATTCATAACTCAAGTTCACCTTTTAAAACCTAAATAATATCATTTGTAATAATACGATAATCTAGAATTAAAATTTGGTAAAAAAATAGCATAGCATTCATGGACGACCTATAACTTCCTCTTCCAGCTTATCTCACCCCATTGTCAAGACTATACACAACAGAATTTCTTCTCTTAATTACTTTTTTTTCCCATAAATTGGAAGGCTTAAGACGTAGATGGTCTGAGGTCCGTCTAGGATTGGATTAATTCTTTTTGTAAATGAGTTTGTTTTAGCTTTTTCTTTTTATCCTCTTTATTTTTGATAATATATAATTTTCACATTTCATCAAAAAAAATAGCATAGTTTAATTTAACTATTTGACAAAAACACTACTATAACTAAAATTGTGTAATGATCCAAAAGTATTTGGTGAATTAAATCTCTTTAATCAAATAGTAAATGTTTGGTTCTACAATTTCATCTAACATGATCTAATTTTAAAGAATTGTATAGGTTCACGTGATATAATTCAAGCTTTAAAGATTTTTGAGTTATGAATACGATATTATTGATACAAAGTGAATTAGTTAAGCTAACTCTACTTAATTGCATGATTTTGTAGTGAGATTATTTTATTTAGCAAATAACAACCTTTTATGAGATTGGGGAAAAAATAATCAAAAAAATATGTTTATAAATTGGATTGCTTAAGAAAACAAAGACTCACAAAACTACAAAAAAAATTAATGTTATAATAATAGTTAAGATGTGAACAAATAGGGTCATATGGCCTAGCTTAGTGGTACCACTATTATCTCAAATCACATCTCAGATATATAAATCAGATTTTAGAAATCGTAAAGATAAGACTTAGCAGAAACAAACAAAGAAAACAGGAAAATTAGGATATAGATAAATATATGATTAAGAAAGGTGTACTAATCTCTTTTATTAAGAAGGACTACGTGGTTTAATAATGGAGAAGTGTGAAGTTACAATGAATCAAATCAAATCAAACATTAATAGTATTAGTTTAAATAAAACCTTATTTTAAATTTAACTTTAATTAATGGGTGAGAGAGAGGAAGAGATTGGATATAGTTTCGGCTTAATTATTTTTGTGCATTGATGTAACTATCAAACAAATTGGAGTTAGGCAATAGTCAAAGTCAAACTTGTCAAAACCTTTTTAACATGCCCTCATTTTTTTAGTTTTAGTTATCTATATTTACTTTTGGGAAATGCTTTCGTTCTTATCTTTTATACCATTTTTTTTGTTAAAACTCGATAGATCATAAAACCAAATTAATAAATCAAAGCCCACGTATAATATTTTCTTATATAAAATTGTAATATTTTGCTTACAATAAATGAATCAATAAAAATCGCTAGCCAGTTGTGTTAAAGTCAATTTTGACAAGTTTTGCCAATTGTTAGTTTTTAAAGAAGTCAGAATCCAACCTTCAAATCTGAAATACTAATATATAAAATAAAATAAAAATGATTCTTACAAATCAAATTTTGGTAAGAAAAATAAAACTAAAAAATGAATTTTTAAGTATCTGACCCAAAAAAAAACTATTTGACTAAATGTATTTTTTCTATAAAAACTGAATATAATTAAACCAGGTTTTACTAATTAAGTATCTTAATCTCGATATATATAAAATATATTTTTGGCTAATAAATTCATAATCTATGTGATTAAAATTAGATGTATATATAGCTGTGGAAAATTAATCCACGCAATCTAGAAAAAAGCTAATTTTTAGTTTTCACATCAGACATCATATCCAACCAACACTTATAAACTTTATAGTGGAAGTCCTATGAAATATATGATTCTGATTTTTTGTTGTAAATAAACAAGTTAAAATTTTGTTACTATTGTTTTATAAGTCATCAAGTACCCAAAAGATTTGACTACTCCCACTCCTGGTAAAACTTAATTATTACATTAAACAATAATGATTCCTAAATCCAAGTTTATCATCCTAATTAAATCCATTAGATAGAGATTTACTAATTGAGTAGAGAAGAGTCTTATCCATTTACTCCAAAAAGATAAGTCAAATATGGTGAAAACGAGTTATATGTATTATTGGAAAACAATTTTATTTTTAAACAAATAAAATTAACCAGAAAATTGTAGAGAGTCCACAAAGCAATAATAATAATAATAATTTCGATGTCGAAAAAATGTAACACAACTCATAGTGCTAAGGCTTATGTGTAAGTGATGTCCCATTTATAATCGCTTTCAAATTTCTTGGAAGTTAAAAGTTTACAAGTATGATTTTCTATAAAAATTTAGCACGTGCAGTTGAATTTCAAGTCTTTTGATGTCAACTATTAATTTAAACAATTTTAGAAAGATATTATTATAACAATCCAATTCAATTTCAAAATAACCTAATCAAGTAAAGTAAAAAATAAGGAAATACAATTTTATCTTTAAAAGATTTATAACTTTTGCTTTTCATTTTTTTATCCAATATCATAACTTTACATCTGGCTACTTTGCTGTATACTGCTTAGCTAAGAGCTAAACCTTGAACACTCCCAATAATTTATGGTTTCTACACATTACATACTTACAAGCATGTGTATTAGTAATTTTCTGAGTCCCTTAAAGAGAGAGATTAAAGATTACCTGAACTAACATCTGAGTCATGAGACATTGACAATTCCAGACCATGAAATGATGAAGCATGAAAAAAACATGAGTATATGCATGGTTTTAAGTAAAATGGTTCTTGTAATGGTTTGTAATAAGTGTGGATCCTTACATTGTCTACTATGAACCGGTCTATGCTGCTAAGTTGTGGTTGTAACCATTCAAGTAAATATGCTGACAAACTTTGTTGTCCCATTTGTAAAGATTGATGATCAGCTGCAGATATGATGAAAGTAAATTCTTGTTGTAAAGTAAGTAAACAAAGACATGAAGCGAAAGCGAAAAACTGAAAATATATTATTCTTACCTGATTTTCGTATGATTATCTTGTGTGTCACGAAAGCCTGAGACCACAAAGGAGAGTAGTGAGAAAGAATCATTATTTAAAACAATCGAAGGAAGAAACTTTAAGGATCACACAACAGAAAATTACCTGCCAAGAAGAAGGCATGTATGGAGGTTGTTGAGCTTTACTTGTAACATTCTCTGACATATCATCGTTTGAGGAGAATTTTCTGAAATTAGCAAAGTGTTAGAGATGAAGCATATTATAATAACAGAAAATGAAGCAGTAGAGAAATGGTGTGATTAACCAACTTAACTGATTATTCTCAGTTGTTGGGTACTTTTCTTCATAAAGTGTAGCCTTGGTGGCAATTACTACCACCGAATGCATTTGCTGTAGCATCTTCAACTCTTGCACTATCGTATCTACCACATTCGTAAGGGAAAGACTTTTCCTACATATCATCTATTATCAGTCTCACATAAAAGTCAAACTCTCCAACATGTTGAATTATGTAAGCTTAAGACAAAGATCGAACTAGAATAAAGAGCTTTGGAATGGTCCTCGAAGGAATCTTAGCATCTATAGATCTAAAACAACACGAAATGAACAGATTCTAAGACAAACCCGTCAATCATAAGCACTCCGACTTGACTTCCACTCACTTCCTGTTGTTGAATCCGATAATGAAATATCTGCAACACAATGGCGTGATGATCAAAAGGGTCCTAGAATCCAACACAAACCCCACAACATATTACTTGAACACCAAAACTACCTTGAAATTGGACAAAAGTTCGAGACTATCATAGCAGCGAACATATAGAAACCTTTTCATGCATGCATGAAACATATAACTACTCCTCATCAAACAAATCTTGGACTTCTCTTGTTGAGATTTGCCACCATGCTCCATTGCCTAACCCTAAAAAGAGTAAAACCCATGGGCTTTATCAAAAACACATTTTAAGCCCAAGAGTCTACATTATTCTCATTACTCCCCCCCCTCCCCCCATATATATATATATATATATGTCATTGTTTACATTAATCCATGGATTTGATGAAGTCCATATAATAGGCACAAATATTATGTGTATTGAATTTCCCACCCTACAAAGAATATTTACAAGTTGCAGAGAAGTCAAGATCAAAAGTTTTGAGGTTTTCACGCAAAACTTGAACTTTTCTATCTCGACAGCCAAACCAGAGCTATAATGTCTATTTGAGCATATATACAACTAAGATTTTTGTTATCAATTGGACCGAAAAATCGTTATTCATAACTCAAGTTCACCCTTTAAAACTCTAAATATGAAATTACATAATTCACTGAAATCAAATTTTGGTGAAAGAAACATCATAAATAAATTTAACCCACTTGATAAAAACACTTTACATAACTAAAATTATGTAATGATCCAAAAATTTTCCTTGAATTAAATATTTTTTATCAAATGGCAAATGTTTAGTTTTACAGTTTTATCTTATAGGATTCGATTCTAGAGAATCACACAACTCCACATTATATAATTAAATTTTACAGAATTTTAAGTTATGAATATGATATTATTGAATATTGATACAGTTTTTATTGAATATTGATACAAAAATCTACTACATGCCATTTTCTGAAAATTGGGAGAACTACTAGGTCTATAGACGAGATGATTAAAAAGATTGAGATGATTAAATAGATTGAGGAAAACAAGAGGGAACAAACATAATCGACAAGCTCAGGAGATAGAGAAACTAAAAAATGAGATAATTCGACGAGTGCATGGGAGGAAACGACATAAACATCCACCTTCACTATGAAAGGCAGCGTAAGGAACCTCCTCCATAAATATGTCACACATTTTCATAAAAGTTTATTTATTTTTTACTTTCAAATTTTTAAGAACTTAAAAGTTCAATTTTCTATGAATGATATATATATATATGTATATATATAAATTCAACACCTACAGTTACAGTTTCAAGTGTTTTGATGTCAAATATTGAAAATATTAATTTAGAAGTTTTGGAAAGATATTATTATAATCCAATTCAATTTTAAAACATGTAAAATTATATGTAAATATGATTTCTTTTCTTTTTATATCTAAGACTATATGATGTCCAAACCATGCACAAATTCTTTTTGCAATATTTATATGTAGTTATTTATATTTATCTACAATATTTATATGTAATTATTTACATTTAGCTACAATATTTATATGTAGTTTTATATATATATATAGTTATTATATTTATGTAAAATATTTATATGTGGTTTGTTTTGTATATACAACTTTATATAAATTTTAGGTATACTTAATAGATTAAAATCAATTATAACATATTACATATGACTGACTCATGTTTTTCATGATATATAATTTTTAAACCTGTGTTTATATTGTGTGTTATTGTTTTCAAGATGTTATTCTATATTGTGGGTTAATGGAAAACTTGTATATGGTCAAATTATTTTTAATTTTCTATGAAATTTAATTTAATTTTACTTTTTAAATATTTGTAGTAATGAGAATATTTTAAAATATGTATACATTATAAATACCACATATGTCAAATGCTAAAGATTAATAAATATATATATTTTTAACATGATTAATAAAAATTTATGTTAGTTTATTATATTTTGAAAGAAAAAAATTATGAAGAGTAATAAATACTCTATGAAGGTTAGTTTTTGAAAATTATCCTTATTGTAATTTTAGTCTTCCAACTAGTTTATTTAAAATACTATGGTTTTATTATATACTAATAAGATTACCCAAATATTGTAAAATTATCTAACCAAGTAAGTTAAAGAAAAAAACGATTTTACTTTTTATAGATTTGAACTTTTGCTTTCCATTGTTTTTGCCAAAATCATAATTTTACTTCCGGCAACTTTGTTGCATGCTCCTCAGCTAATATCAGAGCCGGTTTGACGTTGTCGATGGCCCTATTCGAAACTAAATTTTTTTCTTTGATTTCAAGCAAAAGAAACACCAATTCAAAAGTACATGAAACATTTAAACTAAATAAAAACTGAAAAAATACAAAGATAAACAATCTCAATTACTAGTTAAACACAATTTTCACTAAATATGTTCATTTTTGCATTTTTTTTTTCTTTTCTTTCTTAATAAGATAGAAAAAATTGAAGATTGAACAAGTGAAGAAGCTTAAATAAATTATTAATACGAATTAAAAAAATTTATGCAAAGTGAAATTGACTTTAATTTCTTTCTTGAGACAACTATAAACTCTAAAATAAGAATCACTTTAGGATTGAAGAGGAGATCAATTATTTTTTTTAACCAAAAGAAAATTATTAACTCTAAAATTTTGGAGCCTTCAAATTTTTGGACCCTAATCATTCACCTAGGTTACCTATGCTACGGGCCGGCTCTGCTAATAGCTAACCTTGAACTCTCTAATTCACGGCACAATGACAATTCCAGACTGCAAAAGACAATGAAGTAGGAAACAAACATGAGTAATGGTTTAGAGTAAAATGGTTCTTGCAATGGTTTGTTATTAAGTGTGTGTATCCTCACATCGTCTACTATGAATCGGTCTATGCTGCTAAGTTGCGGTTGTAACCATTCAAGTGAATATGCTGACAAACTTTGTTGTCCCATTTGTAAAGGTTGATGATCAGCTGCAGATATGATGAAAGTAAATTCTTGTTGTAAAGTAAGTAAACAAAGACATGAAGCGAAAGCGAAAAACAGAACATGTTCTTACCTGATTTGCGTATGATTATCTTATGTGTCACAAATGACTGGAAAAACCACAAGGAGGGTAGTGAGAAAGACTCATCCAAAGGAAGAGACTTTAAGGGTCACACAACAGAAAATTACCTGCCAAGAAGAAGACATGAATGGAGGTTGTTGAGCTTTACTTGTAACATTCTCCGACATATTATCGTTTGAGGAGAATTTTCTGAAATTAGCAAATCGTAAGAGATGAAACATATTACAATAACAGAAAATGAAGCGGTAGAGAAATCGTGTGATTAACCAACTTAACTGATTATTCTCAGTTGTTGGGTACTTTTCTTCATAAAGTGTAGCCTTGGTGGCAATTACTACAACCGAATGCATCTGCCGTACCATCTTCAACTCTTGCACTATCGTATCCACCACATTCGTAAGGGAGAGACTTTTCCTATATATCATCTATTATCAGTCTCATATAGA
Organism: Lepidium africanum; assembly: GCA_900406405.1. Classification (NCBI taxonomy): domain Eukaryota; kingdom Viridiplantae; phylum Streptophyta; class Magnoliopsida; order Brassicales; family Brassicaceae; genus Lepidium; species Lepidium africanum. The sequence goes on along the minus strand of OVAX01000348.1, from coordinate 1,615 downwards.
AAGCATCAAACTCTCCAACATGTTGAATTAAGTAAGCTTAAAACAAAAATCTAACTAAAGCAACTTATAATTTGTACAGATAAGCTATCTCGTTATGCTGTTACACCATAAGAGTTCTTTTCCTTTCCTTGTGGCAGGACTTCAAAGTTCAAACCAAGCAGCTTGAAAAAGATGAGACTATAACCAGAGTTTCCTCTAGACTGTCTTTATGTAGACATCTTACCTGTTATGTTTGTCCAATGCCAATGATGACGATAGACGATCAGACCAGTGGAAAGCACCAATGCTGGTGAAAAGATAGTAAAATAGTTAGCATGCATAAAACCCGACAATGCATCTGCGAAAGTAATATTTGACTAGGTTATCTAGCCATATGGCATCAATAGTAGAGCCACTCATGTAAATAGTATTACTTCCTCAGAAAATATATAACCAAACCTATGATAAATTAGTTTCAGCATCTAGTTTTGGAATGGTCATAGAAGGAATCTTAGCATCTGTAGATCTAACAAAATAAGAAAATGAACAGATTCTAAGACAAACCCGTCAATCATAAGCACTCCCACTTGACTTCCCCTCACTTCATGTTGTTGAATCCGACAATGCAATGTCTGCAACACAATGACATGATAATTAAAAGGGTCCTAGAATCCAACACAAACCCCACAACATAATACTTGAACACCAAAACTACCTTGAGATTGGACAAAAGTTCAAGACTATCATAGCAGCGAACATACAGAAACCTTTTCATACATGAAACATATAACTCGTCATCAAACAGAGTCTTGGAATTCTCTTGTTGAGATCTGCAATTTTTGACATTGGACTTTTCAAGTTGCCACCATGCTCCATTGCCTAACCCTGAGACGCTGAAAGAACTACATTCAACCATTTTCGATTTATGTATTGGCATATTTCATCACTACACTAGACCAAAACTTACCAAACATCACACTATTGCCATTTCAGATAAGACCAAAGCCTATATAGAATATGATCCAACTGTTTATGCATACTATGCATATAAGACTACTTAATTGCAAAATCCAATTCAAAGCAAGAAGGTAAGTATTCAAAATTTGCATACGGTTAGCTCGAAGAAGACGATGCTTGAGCATTTCAGATAAACNGCTTGAGCATTTCAGATAAATGAAGTACATCAAAACGGCAATCCAAATCGAGAAACAGAACCAATTTCCCTAATCCTCCATAGTGAATACCGTTCCACTTCTCCGGAAGAATACAACTAATCGCAGCCTGAATCAGAATCTGAGTTTTCGCAGACGGTGATACACCGGTAATCTCGACTACATTTCCGGCACGTAAAGGTACTCGGTGAATAGGCGGAAGAAGCAGGAATGCACGGTCTTGAAGAACCCTCGACAACATCTGCTTCGCACTCTCGTCACCGCGAATCCAACCACGCGGATCTTCTTCTCCCATCGCTCGTAACGCTATAGTTCCGATCACTCTCCCGACGAGAAAGTCTCGGAGACACGCCGGATATTATGTAAATTGGCTTAGGCTTTATTAAAACAATATTAATGTAAATTGGGCTTCAAAAACACATTTTAAGCCCAAGAGCCAAAACTTCCGTCTGTATTGTATAAGA
>OVAX01000347.1:38761-88762 GCA_900406405.1 Lepidium africanum | reverse complement strand
AGTTCAAAGCCAGATTAGTTGCTCAGGGATATTCTCAAATACATGGAGTGGATTACTTCGAAATTTATGCTCCAGCAACAAAAATAGCCTCAATAAGGTTGTTGTTGGGTATAGCCTCATATCATAAATTGTTTGTCCATCAAATGGACGTAAAAACGGCCTTTTTGAATGGAGATTTAACAGAGGAAATATACATTCATCAACCTGAAGGTTTTGTTGTGGAAGGGCAAGAACACAAAGTGTGTAAGCTAAAGAAATCTTTGTATAGCTTAAAGCAAGCTCCCAAACAGTGGTTTGAGAAATTCAGCTCAACTTTATTTAAATTCGGATTCACAGCAAACAATGGTGACACCTGCATTTTCAGCAAAATCACAGAAGATGATTATGTTGTTGTTTGTCTCTATGTGGATGATATGCTCATCTTAGGGAAGAGTATAGAAAAGAGCATCAGATTCAGCGTGAAAGATTTGCAGGAGGTTGATGTAATTCTCGGAATAAAGGTATCTAAGAATGAAAAGGGCATCATGTTATCTCAAGCTCACTATGTAGAAAAGGTTTTGAAGAAATTCAATTACTGGGAAAAGAGTAAAGCAAGAACACCATATGATCCTGCAGTCCATTTGTGTAAATACAAAGGCAAGAGTGTTAATCAATCTCAGTATGCAAAGATACTTGGAAGTGTCATGTATCTCATGAACTGCACTAGGCAAGATATTGCGTACGCAGTGAGTAGATTGAGCAGGTACACACAAAATCTTGGTAAGGATCATTAGAAAGCATTAGACAGACTCATGAGGTATTTGAAGGGTACAAAGGATTAGAGTCTGTTGTATAATGAAAATTCTTGTGTGTTAGAAGCATTCTGTGATGCAAATTGGGTGAGTGATAATGATGAAGTTAATTCTACAAGCGGGTTTGTCTTCACCATGGGAGGTGGAGCTGTAGCTTGGAAATCAACTAAACAATCCTACATAGCACGTTCAACTATGGAGTCAGAATTGATAGCTATGGAACTCGCTGCTCAAGAAGTAGACTGGTTGAGAAGTGTACTCTCTGATCTTCCAATGATAGCAAATCCTTGTCCATCCGTTTCAATAAGGTGTGATAGTCAAGCTGCTATGGCTGTAGCTTCAAATAAGTTATACAATGGGAATAAGAGACAAATAAGACTAAGACATAAAGTAGTGAGAAGTTTGTTAAAAACTGGATCAATCTCACTTGAGTATGTTAAGTCTGCTAATAATAATGCAAACCCTTTAACAAAGGCTTTGTATGGAAATAAAATCCTGAACACTGCAAAAGCTATGGGTATCAATGAACATCAAGAGTGATTCAGATACGATGTTACCTCTGTAAACACCTATTTACATAGTTGTTGCAGTTCAAGGTTCAAAACTTAATCTGATTCGCTTTGAAGTGATGTTGAATATTTCATAGAAACAAATTCAGATAGAGATGTATGCTCAAACTGTAATTGAAGTGTAATGACTCTATTGTAAAAGTTTGTTCACAGAATATTTATGATTCTAATATCGTGTTCTGCAATTGCAGAAACATAAACAAATGTATATACTCAAGTATATATGACATGAATGTACTAAACATTCTGTTGCATAGATTCTTAGTAAATGATTCAAGTCTAATAAGACATCATTGTATCGAATTAGTTCATGTATGACATAAACAAGTGGGGGATTGAAGGATATGTTGTTCATATATACAAAGGATCTGTTATAAACAATGTTTTGTTATAAATAGAATTTGATCTAACAGATCTTAACCATATATATAACATACACGTGTCCTTTGATCTAGCTCCTTGATGTTTGTTTGTTGAAGGAATCTAACTGACTCTAATTAGTATAAAAATGAGTCTAGATGAAGAAGAGATAGGAGAGACAGAGAGAACTATATCCAATAGAGATTCTTCTGCAGCAAGATAGATTGATATCCGATTCTGAATCAATCCTCTTCTTCTCTCTGTTTTTTGGTTGCAATCTTTCTTCGTCAGATTTCATAAGAATCTTGAAGCTTTTAATCTCATTCATGGAGAGATCAAGAGTTACAGAGTTAAAGCTCTGAGTGTTGGTTTTCTCTTCGAACAAAAACGTGGATAGAGGAAGACTATTTCACTCAAGCTCAGAAGTTTTTCTTCGGCTCTGTTTTCTTCATTCTTCTTCTGTTCTTGTGTTCTTCCTCTTCTTGTGTAAAGTTCTTATTCCATCTTGTGCATTTATTTCAACAGACAGTAAAAACAAGCGGTTCCTAAATTGGACATGATGACTATAATTTAATCTCAAAGATACAACTATGGCCTTAGTAGACGACTAGGATTCTAATTTGCACCTTTCATATATTTTGGGTAAAGCTTTTCAATTTTACTTCTTAGAAACTCGGTTTTTTGAAACATGAATCAAAAAAAATTCAACAACATCAACATCTTGATATCTTCTCTAGTGGCTAGAAATCAAATATAATTAAAAAAGAAGAATAAGGAGTGGTTCAGGTGAGCAAAAAATTTAATGAAGAAGACGAGAAAAAAAGGTCAAAAGGAAGAATTTGTTGAACCATCGAAGGAGAGAGAAGAGGAGATATAGATGGAAGAAGAAACTAGCTTTAACACCCAGTAAACGGACGTTAAACAGAAATTAATGTCAGTTAATGTTGACTATTTTGAGATTTAATTTGGCTACCTCAACACAAGTATGTATTTAAATTGGCAAACATAAAGTTGGTATTTTATTTGGCAAACTCTTGAAAGTTTGCAATAATTTTGACCATTTTCCCATTCCTTTTTTATAATATTAATGTAATTTTTAATATTGTAGATCGATCTATGGCTCCCCGTAAGCATACACGTCGGTTGCATTATAGTCAGTTCATCCAGGGCACTTGTGCTTTTATTGATCAATCTTGTGCTTTTGTGATTGACCAACGAAGAGAAGATCGATCGATGAACATCAAGATCGATCGATCAACAACCTTGCGAAGCGAAAATCTAATTTCCTTATTTTTGTACCATTTCGGTTTTATCAGAACTTTTAGGTTAAAAACACGTTTTGAACATTACTTTTTATAATTAGAAGTTTTCATAAACCTTTTGTAGGCTAGATGAGAAGCTTTGTATTTCTACACAATTGGAGAAGAATTTCTAAACCTCTTATTTCAGTTTGCAATTTTCTCAATAAATTCCTTTACATATCTTTGCTTGGTTTCTATTTCCATGTCTGAGTAGATCTGTAGTCAAGTTTAGGGTTTTCAAAGATTATTGGGGAATAGAAGAATGAGGAACAAATAGGATTGCCAGATGAATTCTTAATGTAGAAAAATTGTTAATGCTTAGATTAGAGTAGCTACTAGTCTATGATCATAGATTACTTATATTCCAAAAGCTTAATAGAAATCAGATCCTTTCTAGGGGAGCAATCATTCCTCAACCGTGACAGCTGATGTTAAGGTTGATTGTAGATATATTGGAACTGCTCGTTTATGCACATTTTAATCTCTGTAACCAATGATAATTAGGACCTCTTGGATGTTAGATGCAATGATAGGTGCCACGACAGTGGATTAATCATACTTTAAATTTCTGAGTCGAGAAAGTGTTATCATAAACCTGAATAGATTCCTCGTTCTAATTTTTCTTAATGAATTCCCTAAGCTTGATGTTTTTAGTTATTGAATTACAATATTTTAATTTACGCTGCAACTCTCGTTAAAACACAATTCTAGTTTAGTCTTAGCTCTTGTTAGGTAAAACAATAGATAGTGTAATAACTTTGTCTGCGTGGATTCGACCCCTAAGTACTACTAAGATTTGTTGTGCATTTGCAGTAGGATATAGGGTTAAAACCTGAGTGTATCAAGTTTTTGGCGCCATTGTCGGGGACCAATATTGTTACCTTTCGATTTATTACTGAGTTTTAGTCTAAGACACTTTTGCTTACATTTTTGTTTTTGTTTCTTTGTTTTATTTTTCATGTTTATTTGATAATGGAAAATCTAGAGGAAAGCACCATTGATCATCTAGATCAAGAAGCTACAGTAGAGAGGTTAAAGAGAGAAATTGAAGAGTTGAAACGAGAAAGAGATGCTAGGATTGAGCAGCAACTTAAACAAGCAATAGGGGAAGTAGACACTCCTCATATTCATTACTAGAATCGATCAACAATGTCAATTATTCCTCCTGAAGGAGTTAGTTATGAGATGGGTCCGCAGTTGATAGGGCTAGTTAGACAATTTCCCTTTCACGGTTTTCCTGCTGAGAATCCAGTGGATCATCTCAAAATTTTTGAAGCTATGCAACACTACAGCACCTAGTGGAATCCTTGATGATTATGTTAAATGCAAGCTCTTTAAGTTTTCATTGGAAGGGAAAGGTCTACGTTGGATTAAGTCACTCCCTCCAGCTTCGTTAACTTCATGGAACGAGATCAGAGACACTTTCTTGGATCACTTCTTCACCAAGGATAAGACTAATCAACTCAAGAATCAGATTTCGAATTTTCAGCATCGTGAAGATGAGTCTTTTGGTGATGCTTGGGAACGTTTTAAGGTTACTAGAGAGATTGCCCACACCATGGGTTTAGTGATGAGCAGGTTTTAACTTTCTTCTATGGAGGAGTTAGTTGGAATTTCAGAATACTACTGAATACTGCAAGTAAGGGTGATTTCATGACCAATTCATTTGAGAATGCCTTCAAACTGATCGATAATCTAGCTGCTAGTTTAGGTACTCTACATGCCTTCAAGGACTTTTTATAACAGTGATGCAGATTGTTTTCGGACTCGGAAGATTGCATGAATCAATGAGAAGCTAGATGAGTTCATTGCTGCAAGTGGGGTTAAGAAGAAGTCTATATGGCTTTGCGAAAATGAAGTTGAATGTGACCGAGATTTTTTAGAATCTGCAATGGTATATGATGAACAACTTCCTTCGTCTGCACCATCACCTCCCTTTTCGTCTATTGGGAATGATCAGGATGAGAATAAGTCGTTGTTACAGCAACTTATTCAAGGACAGTCTCAGACAACTGTTGCGATAAATGCCAAGATGGATATGATGTACACAGAATTGAATTCGAAATATGACTATGTGATATCTCAAGTACACAAGTCAAACCCTTCTCTTGATTTATATGATGATTATCAGGAATGTGATGCAGTCATGCTGAGAAGTGGTAGAGAGCTAGGAGCTAATCTCAAGAGACCAGAAATAGAGAATGTAGTCATTAATATCAATGATGAAGAGGTTGATAAGGCCGACGAAGAGCCTACAAATTCTGCACCAACACCTGCACCAGAAATTCATCAAGGAAAGGTTCACGCTAGTACAACACGCAAGAGACCAACTGTTTTAGATCAGACTTATGTATCGACGCCTCCTTATCTTGTATCACCAAGAAGTCTAGAAGAGACTTGGAAATTGCTAAGTGCAAGGAGATGCTCGTTGATTGTCTGTTCGGTTACCGTTTGTTGATACTTTGCAGATGATGCCATCTCTGAAGAACTATGTCAAAGGTCTAGTTACAAATATGTTTACTGGAGAAGAGAAGGTGATGATGATCATAGAAGATTGCAGTTCTAAACTTCAAAACAGAGCACCTAAGAAAGAAGAAGATCCTGGACGTTTTGTACTATCTATTAGGATCAGTTCTTTGACTTTTGCTCGTTCTCTTTGTGACCTTGGTTCTAGTGTTAATCTTATGCCTTATTCTGTTGCTTTGCGCTTAAGATTTTCAGACTTCAAGAAGACAAGGATATCTCTGATTTTTGCAGATCGTTCATTGAAATTTCCGGTTGGTATTCTTGAAGACCTTAATGTTCAAATTGGGAATGCTTAGATACCAACAAATTTCGTGGTTCTTAAGCTCGATGAAGAACCAAAGAATCCCTTAATCTTAGGTAGACCATTTCTTAGAATAGTTGGAGCAATGATCGATGTCAGAAATGGGAGAATAGACCTTCACCTAGGCGATTTGGTTATGATATTTGAGATGGACAAGATGTTGAAGAAACCAATGTTGAATGGGATGACATTTTCTGTTGATACTTCTGAAGAGGTTGCGGATGAAGTAACTGATGAGATTCTAACCGATGATCCTCTCGAAATAGTACTCACAAGAACAAAATCTGAGTTTGGATTTCTCAATGAAGAAGTAGAGAGTTATGCTAAGATGTTGGATTCAAGCAAAAGAATTGAGGTGATGGTTGCCTATCTAGCGTTGGAGTCACCTCAACCTTCGATCTCGTCGTATTTGGATGATCCGTGGAGTGAGCTCAAAGCTCCAAAGATCAAGTTTAAGGCACTCCTTGCTGGGCTAAGGTATATGTTTCTCGGTCCTAACTCGACTTACCCTGTGATTATTAATGCTAAGTTAAGTAATGCTGAAATTGTTTCACTTCTAAGAGAACTTCGTAAGTACAATAGAGCTATAGGCTACTTTTTAGATGATATTCTTGGAATCTCCCAAGAACTTTGTATGCATAGAATACATCTAATAGATGAGTCTAAGATTTCGATAGAAAACCAGAGACGACTGAATCCTAACTTGAAGGATGTTGTTAAGAAAGAAATCATGAAGTTGTTAGAAGCAAGGATCATCTATCCTATATCTGATAGTAATTGGGTTAGTCCTGTGCATGTGGTCCCTAAGAATGGAGGTGTTACTATAGTTAAGAATGAGAATAATGAATTAATACCTACTAGAACTGTTACAGGTCATAGGATGTGTATCGATTTCAAAAATTTGAATTTTTTGACTAAGAAGGATCACTTTCCTATGCCGTTTATGGATCAAATGCTTGAGAGATTGGCTAATTATTCTTATTCTTATTACTGCTTTTTTAAATACTGGTTATTCAGGTTTCTTTTAGATTCCCATTCACCTCGACGATCAGGAGAAGACAACTTTTACATGTCCGTATGGTACTTTTGCTTATCACAGAATGCCGTTTGGATTGTGTAACGCACCAGCCACTTTCCATAGATGTATGATGTCGATTTTCACTGATATGATTGAAGAGATCATGGAGGTTTTTACAGACGATTTTTCTATCTATGGTTCTTCTTTTGCTGGTTGTCTTTCTAATCTCTACAGGGTTCTCCAACGATGTGAAGACAAACATCTAGTGCTGAATTGGGAGAAATGCCATTTCATGGTCAGAGATGGAATCATTTTGGGTCATAAGATATCAGGGAAAGGAATAGAGGTGGACAAGGCAAAGATCGAAGTCATGATAGGTCTGAAATCGTCTACTATAGTGAAGGAAGCCCGAACTTTTCTCGGTCATGCTGGTTTCTACATAAGGTTCATTAAAGATTTCTCGAAGATTTCTAGACCTCTCACGCAACTGTTGTGTAAGGATGTTAAGTTTGATTTCAACAAGGAGTGTGAAGAAGCTTTTCTTACATTGAAATGAGCTTTAGTGAGTGCACCTATCGTACAGCCTCCAGATTGAGAATTACCATTCGAGATCATGTATGATGCCAATGATTATGCAGAGGGAGCCGTTCTGGGACGGAGAAAGAACAAGAAGCTACATGTTATCTACTAAGCAAGCAGGACACTCGATGATGCCCAGAGGAAGTATGCAACTACAGAGAAAGAGCTCCTAGCTATCGTTTTTGCTTTCGAGAAATTGAGGTCCCATCTTTTTGGTTCGAAGGTGATTTTGCATACCGACCATGTTGCTCTGAAATATCTACTGTCCAAGAAGGATGCAAAACCTAGGCTACTTCGTTGGGTACGTTTACTTTAGGAGTTCGATCTTGAGATCAAAGACAAGCGAGGAGTTGAGAATAGAGTAGCTGATCATTTATCTCACCTTCACATAGAAGACTTTATTCCTCTGGATGATAGCTTAAGAGAAGAACAAGTCTATCATATACGTTTTATTCCATATGTTGTTTGCAAATCGTCTTCCCTACCACGTGTTCCTGGTACTCCTTAGTTTGCTGAAATCGTCAACTACCTTGCTGTGGATGTTGAACCTCCAGAATTTCATGGTTACAGAAAGAAGAAGTTCCTTCGTGATATCAGATATTACATTTGGGATACACCGTATTTGTACAAGCAATGTGCTGATGGAATTTTCAGGAGATGTGTTACTGAAGACAAGATTTCAGGAATCTTGTTTCATTGCCACAGTTCTTCTTATGTAGGTCACTTTGCAACTTTTAAGACTATCACAAAGGTACTTTAAGCAGGTTTTTGGTGGCCTACCATGTTTCGTGATGCTCAATCTTTCATATTAAAGTGTGATTCTTGCAAGAGACAAGGAAATATTAGTAGAAGAAACGAGATGCCACAAAATTTCATTCTCGAAGTCGAAGTATTTGATGTATGGGGAATCGATTTTATGGGGCCTTTTCCTATATCTTTTGGGAACCAATACATAATTGTTGTTGTGGCTTATGTGTCAAAGTGGGTGGAAGCTTTGGCCAGTCCAACGAATGATGCAAAGGTTGTCATGAAGATGTTTAAGCATGTCATCTTTCCCAGATTTAGTGTTCCACGTGTGGTGATCAGTGATGGTGGATCTCATTTCATTAATCAAACTTTCAATGGTCACCTGAAGAAATATGGAGTTCATCATAAGGTTGCTACACCGTATCACCCATAGACAAGCGGTCATGTTGAAGTTTCTAACCGAGAAATCAAGAGTATTCTTCAGAAAACAGTTGGTGCAACAAGAAAGGATTGGTCAATCAAGTTGGATGAAGCTCTTTGGGCTTATAGAACAGCTTTCAAGACTCCCTTGGGTAAAACTCCATTTCATCTGGTTTATGGGAAATCTTGTCATCTTCTAGTAGAGTTTGAGTACAAGGCGAATTAGGCAATCAAGAACTTAAATTATGATATCAAGTCGGCTTCAAAATGATGGACTTTGTAGTTGTATGAACTTGAAGAAATTCGATATATGGCCTATGACAATTCAAGGATATACAAGGAACGAACCAAGGCTGCACATGATAAATGTATCCTTCACATAAATTTTACACCTAATGATCAAGTTCTTTTGTTTAACTCTCATTTGAAACTCTTTCCTGGTAAGCTTAGGTCAAGATGGTCAGGTCCTTTCACCATCAAAGAGGTCTACCCTTATGGAGCTGTGGTGTTGCTGGACACCAAGGGAGGCAAATTTGTAGTCAATGGACAGCGACTAAAACCATATTTTGGTGCTTCCAACAAAGTCAGAGAGAGCTCACTCCCTTTGACAGACATCCCTCCTCCTTAAAGACTCTATTAGTCAAGCTATTGACTCTAAACAAACACTAAGTGGGAGGTAACCCACTGGTAGGTTATTTTCCGTTTTCTTTCTCTTTTAGATGTGTTATTTTGTGTCTTTTCTATTTCAGGAAATTGGCAGCTTACTCCGTGATCGATCAATCCTCCCTCGTATCAATCGATCAACGTATGTAGAGGCGAGCCACTCGATCCGATAATCGACCTTTGCTCAATTTCCAACCCGATCACTGCTTGATCGATCGTTCGGAAGACTGATCGATCGATCAAACATACATGTTACGTTTTTGGTTTCCTACCGTTTTCTTTATTTATACTTTGTTACTTTCTTCTTTCTCTCACTCATCTTCACACCCGGACTGTGTAAACTTTATCGATCGTTCGGAAGACTGATCGATCAATCAAACATATAGGTTACATTGTTGATTTCCTACCGTTTTCTTTATCTATACTTTTTTGCTTTCTTCTTTCTTTCACTCATCCTCACACCGGGATGGTGTGAACTTGATCGATCGTTCGGAAGACTGATCGATCGATCAAACATATAGGTTATGTTTTTGATTTCCTACCATTTTCTTTATCTATACTTTGTTGCTTTCTTCTTCCTCTCACTCATCCTCATACCGGGGCGGTGTGAGTAAGTCTGGGGGAGAACGCTTGCTTACTAATGAAGTTTCTTTCTTTTGTTTTTGTTTTTCTCTTTAGTTATTTTCATGTCAAACATTCTGTTTTAATGAGCTTTTGTCGGTTTACGAACTGTGATTTCTGAGGAAATAGTACATATCTTATATATCCAAGTAACTACTGACCAAATTCTGACAAGCATTGCTGACCATTAGAAAACTTAGAGATTGATCAACTTCTCGTCATTTCACCACTTCTTTTTGGAAGGTTCGAAATCTGGTATCAACTTCACCCATAATCTAATTTAATCTTCTTTTCAAGGGGGTTGGTATGCATCTGATCGGATTCTTTTTTCAGTTTTGAAGGTCTATCTGTGTAGGTATGGTTTTCTTTTCTTAAAATTTCGAGCACTTATGTCTGATCTGAAAGTAATTACACAACAAAGTTGTACATTGTAGTAAGCTAAAGGTTAAAGACCCTTAATGACGCTGCTCATATTTGAGTGAATTCGGTGATCTGAGGATAACTCCAATGATGTAACCTTTCACTCGAGTATTGATGCTTACCGAGAGAGACTCCAATGAAGCTACTCTTACTTACATCCTTTGAGTTACCCAAGGAAAGCAACCGATAAAAAAAAAATGATACCCTAGAAAAGTAGGGAAAATCGGTTGCTAAGCACATAAATTAAAAGGAAGAAACCATAGGAAAGATAGTGCTCAGGACTGAGAAGGGATCCATGTGTCTTTTGATCGATACCCCCTCGATGAGACTGCACTTAGAATTCCTAGGAAGTTGGTATTATAATCTAGTATCTTTTGTTTTGATTTTGGAGTTAGGACGGGATAGTTGATAAGTCTGGGGAAAGTATAAGGAGGTCTCACTATTGTCGAATAGGTTACCTATGGATTACTTGGGCACTGAGTTGTAATACTCTTATGAAGAATGAGTTCTTGAGAGTATGTCTTTCTTTTAGATTCAGTGTATTTGCTGGAGGACAAGCAAAAAGCCAAGTCTGGGGGAATTGATATACCTCATTTTTACCGATTTTTAGCTCACTAATTCACATGTTTTCTTTAGTCTTCGTTATATTTTTAGAGTCTTTACAGGTACAATTCAAGGATAATCTGGATTCTACGCGCGGAGCAAGTTCGGAGCTGAATCTGAAGATTTCTCGTGGAGCTACACGATCGATCGATTAACCCTCTGATCGATCGATCACCATCTTTAAAAGAAGTTTACGTTCGATCCATTGATCGACTTCACACACTTGGAGTGATCGATCACCATCCCTCAGCTCAGTGCGCTCGATTTATTGATCGACATCATCTCCTCTGATCGATCGATCAACGTTTAGAAGAAGAAGCACTCGACCCATTGATCGATCTTGTGCTTTTGTGATCGACCAACAAAGAGAAGATCAATCGATGAACATCAGGATTGATCGATCAACAACCTTGCGAAGCGGAAATCTAATTTTCTTATTTTTGTACCAGTTCGGTTTTATCAGAACTTTTAGGTTAAAAACACGTTTTGAACATTACTTTTTATAATTAGAAGTTTTCAGAAACCTTTTGTAGGCTAGAGGGAAGATTTGTATCTCTACACAATTGGAGAAGAATTTCTAAATCTCTTATTTCAATTTGCAATTTCTCAATGAATTCTTTTACATCTCTTTGCTTGGTTTCTATTTCCATGTCTGAGTAGATCTGTAGTCAAGTTTAGGGTTTTCAAAGATTATTGGGGAATAGAAGAATAAGGAACAAATAGGATTGCTAGATGAATTCTTAACCTAGAAACATTGTTAATGCTTAGATTAGAGTAGCTAAGTAGTCTATGATCATAGATTACTTATTATTCCAAAAGCTTAATAGAAATCGGATCCTTTCTAGGCGAGCAATCATTCCTTACACGCGACAGCTGATGTTAAGGTTGATTGTAGACATATTGGAACTACTCATTTATGCACATTTAGATCTCTGTAACCAACGATAGTTAGGACCTCTTGGATGTTAGATGTAGTGATAGGTGCCACGACAGTGGATCAATCATAGTTTATATTTCTGAGTCAAGCAAGTGCTATCATAAACCTGAATAGATTCCTTGTTCTAATTCCTTGATTTTCTTAATGAATTCCCTAAGCTTGATGTTTTTAGTTGTTGATTTACAATCTTTTAATTTACGCTGCAACTCTCGTTAAAACATAATTCTAGTTTAGTCTTAGCTCTAGTTAGGTAAAATAATTGATAGTGTAATAACTTTGTCTTCGTGGATTTGACCCCTAAGTACTACTAAGATTTGTTGTGCACTTGCAGTAGGATATATAGTTAAAACCTGAGTGTATCACAAATCGCCAGAGTATGGATGTATTGCATATTGATCGACCTAAGGGTACTAATTGGTATATTTTCTATTTAGTATTAGTTATATTTATTAATTTTAAGAATTTTAAATTAAAATTAATTAAAATTGTACATTTACTTTTGTTTGTTTTAAAAATTTCAGGTTTGGTGTGGATAGTAAAGTAGGGCGAAGCATTACGAATTTTATTAAGAGCTACTTTGTCGAACCGACCCCGAATTAGACATCGACCCCACACTATGTTTGCATAACGTGGTTTAAAATTTTTGCGGTAATTAATTTTAATTATTTCATTTTATTTAAACTTATTTAATAAATAAATATTAGTTCATTTTTTTAACAGCAACAGTCGAATTGGGATGTCTCTATTACCGAGACGGTGAAGAAATCTACTCAGTGTTCTGCTTCTCGGAACACATTTTGTCCAGACGGATTGCCTCTCGCTATGCCTCACACTAGTGGACAGACTCTTTTTGGTGGAGTTGCTTTATAGATGGTAAATCGGTAATTTATTTTTAATTAAAGTATTAAATTAATTTATTTTTCATTAATTTGATATTTAACTAAGTTTTACAATTTTTAGGCTGAAGAGTTAGGACATGTTCCTTCTCTTCCAGATTTGTTCGAGTGGACTCATAAGAAGAATTCTGGGGTTTTTGGCGATGCTAGATCGGAGAAGTTGCACAGCAAAGTCGTAGCTGCCGTCCAAGAGCGTCAAACTCAGCTTTCCCAGGAAACTTCCGATGGTACTCCTGCGGTATTGACTACTTCAGAAGTTGACACAATTTACAAACATGTACGTAGTTAATATATATTATTAAGTATTTAATTATATTATTAAGTTATTTAATTAATTTCATTGTTTAATTAATTATTACTAATATAATTAACGTTTTTTACATATCGTTCCGAAGAAGAAATGACAGATTATTGGAGTAGGATCTGCCCAAGATGTCCCGAGAGTCACTTCTTCTTGGATAGGGGAAACTTCTCTCCGTGCTCAGTTGACGGCTATGCATACCGAGCAGATTGTGCAGCTACAGCGATCGACAGATGAAAAGTTTGCAACAATGGAGTCCATGTTTGATATTTTGGTTGCGGACAATCCGCATGCAATGGAAGCATTGGACCGTAGACGTGAGACTCTCGGGATTCGAACTTCGACCCACGAGAATATTGATTTAAACTAAAGAGTGGCGGAGGAGCAAGATGACCATAGTGCGGATATATTAAATGAACTTATGCGATAAATTATTTTTTAATTTAATTATTTTGTATTTAATATTTCATATTTTTTAAAAAACTTTTTTAATATTTTAAAAAAGATTTTTAATAAAATTATCCATTTTTTAAGTTTTATTAAATCTAAAAATATTTTATAAATATTATAATTTGTAAAATAAATTAATTATATTCGTCCCTCATTCGTCTTTAAATTCTTCATCTCTGATTCGTTGTAAGATTCCGTCCCCAATTCGTCATAAGCATTTATTTGCTTTCGTCCCAAAATCGTTATTAAATAATTCGTCCCTAATTTGTCGTATGTCTTATACGTCCCCACTTTGTCGTAAAGCTTTTTGTCATTGATTCGTTGTAAAATTAACGACGTTAAATCGTCGTACGTAGACTTTAAAGTTAGCGACGTTGTTACGTCGAATATGTTTACGACAACAACGTTTTTCTCTCCTCCCTAATTTACAACATTTTTACGACGAATACTTTACGTCTCTTTTACGACGAATATCTTGTCTTGCAATTTTGACGATGAACGAACAACGAATTCTGCTTTACGACAATCAGGATACAACGAATCGTGGTTTGTCCCTAATTCATTGTAGACCCTGTTTACAACGAATTTGGGACAAATATTGCTCTCATAAAGTGCATGTTTTCTTATAGTGGACCCGGAGTAAGAGGAACCAAACCAAACCTGATAAAATATCCTAATGGGTCATTAATCTTGGACATTCGGATACCCGAACCAAACCCATACTAAACTGAGATCTGAATGGATACCCAAAATACAATTATATATTTAAAAATAATTATTTCTATATAAACGTTTTTTTTGTCAACATTGGATCGACAAGGCCCGATCCATAGCCTAAACCCCACCCCTAAAATTTCTTTTTTAAGCTACCATAATGCAGCAGGTAGGAATCGAACTCTAGTGCCAAGTCATTAGCTGGATCATCCTAACCACCAGACTGAAAGCAACTCAGCTATCTATATAAACTTTTAATTATATAAATATTCAAAAATCTAATTAAATATGTACAATTTATTTATTATTAAATTGTAATCTAAATTTTTTTAAATAATCTAAAAATTAGGTAAAATACTCGAACCAAACCCGACCCGAAAAAATATAACTTTTGAGAAATTGAATATGAACCGAACCTAAATTTATTCGAATTAAAATACTCTATGGGTCTTACATAGCTAAACCCAGAATCCGATATACCTGACCTGATCGGGTCCATATATCCTAAAGATATTTATATCATATTCGTATCAGAAGAGATCAACCTACAAATTCTCACAAATGTTTTTTATGACCATTGCGACAGATCAAATTCTTACAAAATAATACGTTACAAAAATATGACATATTGGTGACAACTCTTACTACAAATAAATTACTTGTTTTATTTTGTAGTCTCCTTCTCGTAACCCTAAGAAATGAGTCATGGAATGAGAACATGACCGATTTTAACGAAAATTGGTAATGACTTTGTAGTATATTGGTTATGAAAATTTAACGTGTAAAGGGTTGATTAGATCAACATAATACGGTTAAAAAAATAGCTATATCTAATTACACATTATAAAAAAGAACACACTAAATATATATTATGTATGTATGGGTCCGAGATAGTTGAGAAATGCCTGCGAATTCCAACTTTAACTACCACATTAGTGAGAGCTTAGCTCTCCCACAATATACATCTCTATTTGCTTCCTCCTACTTTCCCTTTCCACCATCTCCATTTTCTCTCTCAAAGAAAAAGAAAGAACAAAGAAGAAAGCAAAAAGTGGAAGATGCAAGAACTACCAGATTGCTTGTACGATGGAAACCAACCATCCTTAATCACTCCTAAATCTCCTACACCAAATCACTCTCTTTACCTTTCCAATCTTGATGACCATCATTTTCTCAGATTCTCTATCAAATACCTTTACCTTTTTCAAAAATCCCTCTCCTTTACGTCCCTTAAAGATTCTCTCTCTAGGGTTCTTGTGGATTACTACCCTTTCGCGGGTCGGATCAAAGTCTCTGATGACCAAACCAAGCTCGAGGTTGACTGTAATGAGCAAGGTGTTGTTTTCGCAGAAGCTTTCATGGATATTACTTGTCAGGATTTTCTTCAACGTTCCTTCAAACCAAACAAGTCTTGGAGAAAGCTCTTGTTCAAAGTTCAGGCTCAGAGTTTCCTGGATATGCCTCCTCTTGTCATACAGGTTAATTCGTATTTCACTTAGCTTTTTTACGAGGTTAAATCAACAAAACTCAATTCATACTCTAAAATTTGAACCCTAAACTTTATTATACGAATTTACAATTCTACATAATCAAATTCTGATGGAAGAGATTTTTCTATGCCCATAGTAACCATTTGACCAAATGGATTTTCTCGCAAATAATGATGTCAATATTAAAATGTGAAAACCGGGCCATGGTGATTCAGATGTTTTTGAGACTAGCTAGTTGATAGTTTGAAAGAGAATTATATTCGAAATTTATTTGGTGGGGGATAAGCTTAGTTCGAATTTTTTAGGTTTCATAAAGGTTAGTTGGATCGACTGTTCTATTTTTATACATAAATAAATTCGTAAGAATAATCTTAACAGTTTATATTGGTTATTATTTTATTCCCAACCCATAACTTGATTCGGCCACTTTTCTACTTTCCAATAAAGAAATGCATACTTTTATTAGTTGTTCATATAATGCATTCGATGTATCAATAACATGAAGGTTTTTTTAACTACATTTCTTCTTAAAATACGTGAACTTTAATAAAGATATCTGATAGAACAAAAAGGGAGAATAAACTTGTCTGTTCAAATACTCTTTTTCTTTTCTTGATTACAAATTTTTTTTTTAAAAAGTGTTCTTAGTTCATATTATAACTATTGTTCTACAGTTAAATAATTGTAGCTTTAACTTTGATTTAATGGCTCAGGTGACGCATCTCCGTTGTGGGGGTATGGTCCTCTGCACCGCAATGAATCATTGCCTTTGTGATGGTATTGGTACATCGCAGTTCCTACATGCATGGGCTCATGCCAACACTACTCATACTCATTCTCCGATCATCCAACCATTCCACTCTCGACACGTGTTAGATCCACGAAGTCCTCCACGTGTCACACACTCACATCCTGGTTTCACTCGAACCATGACCTCAACTACCCTTGACATTTGCAAGTATTTACAGTCCCAACCACTGGCTCCATCCACATTAACCTTCACTCCATCTCTTCTCCTACGCGTCAAGAAAATTTGTGCTCCATCGGTTAAATGCACCACGTTCGAAGTACTTGCGGCTCACACTTGGCGCTCGTGGGCTCGATCTCTTGAGTTACCATTAACCATGGTGGTTAAACTGTTATTCTCTGTCAATATAAGGAAAAGGGTAACTCCAGAACTTCCTCAAGGGTTTTATGGTAATGGCTTCGTGCTAGCTTGCGCTGAGAGCAAGGTACAAGACTTAGTAAATGGTAATATTTACCACGCGGTAAAATTAATACAAGAAGCTAAAGCGAGAATCACAGATGAGTATGTAAGATCAACGACAGATTTGCTTGAAGATAAAACAGTGAAAACGGATGTCTCATGCAGTTTGGTAATTTCACAATGGGCAAAATTGGGATTAGAGGATTTGGACTTGGGAGGAGGAAAGCCAATGTATATGGGACCATTGACGAGTGATATCTACTGTTTGTTTTTACCGGTAGCCGGAAACTTTGATGCCATTAGGGTTCAGATCTCTTTGCCGGAGGATGTTGTGAAGAGGCTAGAGTATTACATGGTTAAGTTTCTAGATGACAAAGAGAATCATGAAGAAAATTCTCTTGTATAATAATGTTTTCTTTTAATAAGTTGAGTGGTATATCGACGAATCATGAAAGGAAAAAGTTATGTGAATTCAATGAGAGTCGCTCAGGTGTATATTTTTGAGTGATATATTCTCTTTTGACTAGAACTGCTCATATATTCTATATTTATATATTACATTTAGTCACATAATTAAATTAATTAGTACGTATCTATGCTACAAAAAAATCACAGAAAATTTAGTGTTATATTTATGTCTAAGTGAGATGATTTTGATAAGACTATCTTCAAATTCTTTCAAATCCAAACTTAAAGGTAAATTAAATTGCAGCTCACTTTTCTCAAACATGTATTAATTTTGTGGGACGACACAAAATTATTGACTGCTCTAAGGCTATGTATAATGGTTTACTTATTTAACACCCTATTTCTTTTCTTTTAACCTTCTACCAGATGATTACCCGTGCGATGCACGGTATATTTTTGTAAGAAAATATAATTGTAATTGTTTACATTTGTTCATAATATATATATATATATGTATGATATTTGTTTACTTTTTTAATCTATATTTTTTTATTTGCATATGAAAATTATTTTAATTTTATGTATAGCTAATATACTAAAAACTAATTTATAGTCTACTATAATGGGCAATGACTTATGACATGCATGAAACAAATTTTTTTGACATGAGCTATGTGTAAAGTATATATTTTTGACCCGTGTTCGTTTATGTTTTGATGTATTATAATTATTATATAAAAAATTTTGGAATTTTGTTCATTAAGTTTTAAACTCGTGTTCATATTACCCTTTATCAATTTTAATTTTGTGTATAACTAATATATTAAAAATTAATGTATAGTCTATTATTCAATATACGATGATCCGTGATGTGAATGAAACAATTTTTTTGACCTATGCTATATATAAAATATATATTTTGAACCGTATTCATTTATGTTTTGATGCATTATAATTTTTGTATATTATAATATTATTATCAAAACTATACCGAAATTATATTACTATAATCAATGTATTATAGATACATCCAAAGATTACAATAAACACAAATCAATTATATGTATCTCGAACCATATCCTTATATTCATTTCTATAACTAAATTTCATAACTAATATATGTTTATAAATGTATTTCACATTTATGTACTATAATTAATAATATTACTTCAATTATATTATAATAATCAATGTATTATAGATATATTCAAAAATTACAAAAATCTTATATAATAATTTCAAATAAAGTATATGTATATCGACCCAAAGAAAATATCTCCTTTGTTTCTATAATTATAATAAACAATAACCAATATATGTTTGTTAATGAATTTCAAATTTATGTATTATAATGAATATTATACCTAAATTATATTATTATTATCAATGTATTATAGATAGATGCAAAAATTATAAAGAAATCTTCTATAATAAATTCAAATAAATGATATGTATCACGACCCAACCAATATCCCTTTTGTTTCTATAATTATAATAAAAAAAATAAGTAATATATCTTTATAAATGGATTTTGAATTATTAATTCCAATTCAATAACTCAAAATATTGACAATAATATAGCCAAATTATAGTATTATAATCAATACTTAGCTAAATATTAGAGATAAATATAAATAATTACAAATATATATTTGACATTTATATATACATCCAAACGTTACAAAGAAATATCTTATATTATCAATTAAAATCAATTATATGCATATCATACCAACCATACATAGGAATTTAGTATTAAATTTTCGATTGATTTGTAAATGACTTAAAACATTGAATCTTTATAATAATATCCATATTTATCAAAGTAGTATTAAACTTAAGTTTAATATACATGTTAAAATAGTATTACAAAGAAAATAGATATTTGCAAGTGGCATTTAGCCTAGTGGCATGCGGTAAGTCCACTAAAGGCAGGCGCACTTGCACATTTAGGGATCGAGTCCCGCTGCCTGTATTATGCAGGAACTTGGCTAATGGGTCGGCCAGTTGTGGCCCAATATTGACAAAAAAAATAGATATTTGCAAGTGACTTTTACTCTAGTGGCAGGCGGTAAGTCCACTAAAAGCAGGTGCACTTATACATCCCAGGATCGAGTCCCACCATCTACATTATGTAGGAACTTGATTAATGGGTCGGCTAGTTGTGACCCAGTATTGACAAATAAAATAAAATAATAAATAAATATTTTGGTTTTTATCAATATACGTGCTTGGTGTCGTCATCTTATTTTATTTGTGTTACCCTCTATTTAAAATTGTATTTCCAAAACAGAATATATGAGTTGATTAAGATTCGTTATTAATTATCACAATAACATGGCAAATGTAATATTCAATATGCAAATGTAATATTCAATATGCAACCAATTAATACATTTCTAATAAAGAAATTCAATTATATTTATATTTAATGGCTCTATATAATAATGTAAAATACCTTATATAGAATACTGAGTATTTAATTGAGCCTTTTAAATTTATTATATTATGAAACTCAATTAACGTCTGCAAATTTACATAAATTTATTGTCTTTTTATACATAATATAAACAACTAATTTATAGTAACTTGTTTGCGGAAAAATAAAAATAAGGCTACAAAACTCATTAAAAAAGAATATAATCATAATAATAACTAAAAAATATAAATCACGTTTATTATCTACATAAATTATTAATTTTTTGTTTAAAAATTAAGATAAAAAGAAATATCAAAATTTTTATTATAGAAGCTGTAATAAAAGAATAAAAGAATATATTAATAATGAAGTATTTAATTTGATTAGGGAATCTCGCTTCTATTGTCATTGAAGTAAATAAAAATTTATAAATAGAATATTAAACTACGAAAGGTGTGATTCTCCTTTGTATTTCTAATCTTAGATTGGAAAATTCGTGTGCCATAGTCGAAAAAGATGATGACACAAAGCACGGGGTAACACGTTTCTGTTATCGGAAAAGAAGAGCACGTTGTAAAATATCAGACTCGGTTTTCTAAAACCTCAACACTATCATCATCGTCTCCTTCATAACAATTTATAGGAAATGTCTTCTTGTTGCATTTTTTGCAACTCAAATAATGCCACCCATAATCATAATCTGTGCCAAGTATAGAAATCATGGTAACATATGATCCAATATATACAATAAAAATATAACTATTAATATATTAACATAATTAATAGTTTGTATATGTAAGAGAAAAAGTAATCAAATAATAAATTTTAATTAGATTAACCGTATTGGCAAGTTTATTCATTGTTTTCTTAGGAAAACGCCTAAAAATTCATCCGAATAATTGTAGAATATTCAGATAACTCAAGTGAATTATGTACAATCAATTGCAAGTCATCATCCTGGAGACTAAAAGAAAAAAAAAAGTCATAAAAACATCATATATGATAAATATGGTTTATAAGTTTATTCTTACTTGGATCGTAATGCTAACACATCAGGGATTGTGTGATTATCAAACCACAATTGTGTACATTCAAAAGCATTAAAGATTGAAATGACATATGCAATTATTACTACATTACATCAAAAGTATTGTAGTAATTTGGCTAAAATTGTTTTGGCTGAATTGATTTATGAAATCTACTCTAAAATCTAACTTATGTAGAACATGAGTAATGAACGAGGTTGTTATTGGTCCTTAATTACTTTTCTTTCGTAAATTAGACATACAAATAATTTATAATCGTCTCATAAAATAATATGATTTGGTTAGATTTTTTGTTTGCTCTAAAAACATATATTTACCATATATATTGATTTTGTACATTAAGCAAATTAATACATTAATTATTTTATTGATTGATTTCATTTATTAACAAAATTAATACATCCATTATCTGACTGATTGATTTTGTTTATTATGTAAATTAATAAAAATCCAGATCTATAGATTTAATAAGCATTAATTTCTGTACATACAAAAAAAATATATAGTAGTGTATAAAAATTGTATAGATTTAATGAGCAATAAATATCCGTAATAAATTTTACGATTTTGAATATTTTACGACAATCTTTCCCAAATACCCTAACTAATATTGTAAAATACAATACCACTCTATCTAATATATTCAATATTTTAAAGGTAATTCTAAATAATGCTATCATTTTATTATATAAAAGATCTTAAAATTTAATTACAAAAATCTACAAAATTTATGTTTAAGATCTAATGAAATCTTCATCAATAAATAAATTATTTACATACCATAAATATTATTTTCAATTTAATTTATAATGATCAAAAATTGGTTCGAGATCAATATATGAATTTGTATTTAGTTTAGTTTTTGAAATTAGGTAATAAATTTCTTATTGATGTAAACATATATAAAGAATAAAAAGTTATATCGTAGATTTCTTATTAAATAGCTCAGCAGATAAGCTAGCAAAATCAGCCTTAATTGAGGCCCATTTTGTTTCAAACTATTAATAAATCTTTCTGCATTTTGACCAAAAAAAATTTGTAAATCTATTACAATAAACGTAATATTTGAGAATATACATAATTTATAAATTTATAAATACAATCATTATTTATGTGGCATACATATTTTTTTCTTCTCTATTTTACTCTCTCCTCTTTATTTATTCTCTCTCCTCATTTTCACTTTCTTTCCTTTTTTACTCTTTCTCCTATTTTTACTCTTTCTCCTCTTTTTTACTCTCTCTCATCTTTTTACTTTCTCTCTCCTCTTTTTTACTCTATCTCTCCTCTTTTTACTCTCTCTCCTCTTTTTTACTTTCTCTCCTCTTTTTACTTTCTCTGTCCTCTTTTTTACTATCTCTCCTCTTTTTTACTATCTCTCCTCTTTTTTACTATCTCTCCTCTTTTTTACTCTCTTTCCTTTTTTTTACTCTTTCTCTTCTTTTTTACTCTTTCTCCTTTTTTTACTCTCTCTCCTCTTTTTTACTCTCTCCTCATTTTATAATCTCTCCTCTTTTTTACTCTCTCTCCTCATTTTACTCTCTCCTCTTTTTTACTCTCTTTTCTTTTTTTTACTCTTTCTCCTCTTTTTTACTCTTTCTCCTCTTTTTTACTCTCTCTCTGCTTTTTTACTTTTTTCTCCTCTTTTTACTCTCTCTCCTCTTTTTTACTTTCTTTCTCCTCTTTTTTACTCTTTCTCCTCTTTTTTACTCTCTTTTCTTTTTACTCTCTCTCATCATTTTTACTCTCTCTCCTTTTTTTTACTCTCTCCTCTTTTTACTCTCTCTCCTTTTTGTTATTCTCTCTCCTCTTTTTTACTCTCTCTCCTCTTTTTATTCTCTCTCCTTTTTGTTGTTCTCTCTCCTCTTCATTAACATTTTTTTAACATAAAGCATGTTCTTTTTAGTCATTTGGTTACAAACTACATCCAACTAATTTATACAAATGCACAAATAAATATAACTTCATTCAAACGCATCATCCAAATGGAGTTTTCGGATGAAGAAAAGAACATCATCCAGATGGATCATCCAAACGCATCATCCAAACGGATCATTCAAATGGAGTTTCTAGATGAGGAAAAGAACAGGGCCTTAATGTAATTTTAAATATTATGCTTGTACACTTATAGTAAACATTTACTATTATATGAAACTCGACCAAAATCATGGGGTGATTGGAAAGAGCTGTAGTGGCTGTAGAAAGCAAATTAATTTTGAAAGCACTAAAATTAGGCCAATCATGATCTATGTTTTATTTTGGCTATAATTGCTATAGAAAGTAAATTTTTAATTATGGCAAGTTTTTTGGCTGTTGAAAACCAAAAATCTACGGCCCAAATATATGTGCTTTACAAATTATAAATTAACTTATTATTAAAAATTATATCCTAATTCAATATTGGCTCCGTCTGCAATACACTACGTAACACCACTATTTATTTTTTTACAACACCTCTTTTTCAAAGTTTTCATTATTATCATAATCTTACTTTAGTTTTTTTTATATTTTAAAGTTACAGCAAATAAAGATGAATTTATTATTTTATCTAGAACATTATATATTCATTAGAAATTCATCAGTTTTTATTTAAAATACTATATATTTATTATTAATTATTTAAAGTATTATTTATATCTATTTTGAATGTACAATATATTATTACTTTATTTAAAATATCATATATATTTCTATTATAAATCTATAGCATCTATATTTAAAATGTTACCAATCAAGCTTTCATTTTCCGAAAACCAAAGCCATAAATCTACAGCCAAAGAATCTACAGTCAAAATACCTACAGCCAAAATTCTACAGCACAAAACTAAAAACTACAGTCATTACCAATCGGCCCCATATCTACTTTATTTCCAGAATTACAATAAACATTTATGATTTTATTATTCAGTAAAACTCAGCTAATATCATATCATAAAATCAATGATACGAATAAATTATACAACTACAGTTTTGTAATATTATCATTTCATTATTGGAAAAAACTTAGAATATTGAATAAATTATCACTAATTATACGATTATGATTTATAAGTACTGAATATAGCTTCACTATAATAAATATTAATCAACTTAATTAAATATATTGTAACGAATAAACAAAATATGTGAATTTTGTATGTAAGATATTTAAATATATTGTTACGTATGAACTAATTTTAATGTTCATATAAATATATCAAACATTAAATATTATTAAGTATTATAAGAAGTTGAATACATAATAAAAGTAGGATTTGAGTATGTCTCGAACAATAAGATTTGAGTATTTTTTGCAAAGTACGTTTATTATTAATTATAATATGAATTTGTAAAAATAATTCATGTAATTTATGAAAATATAAATTTGAGAAAATTATACAAAAATAATATTGAAAGCAAAATAATTTATAATTTATATAGAAGGTTTAAAGATTATATAATATGGAATACTTAAAGAAAAATAAAGATTCAAGATGTATTACCTATTGTATGAAATAAACTGATCAACACAAACATACGCATGACTCCCATAGTTCTGTTGTCTCCAAGAATATCACAACATAACCAAATCTATCACCAGAAAAAATTCTATTTTCAATACATCTTTTTGACATTCTTAAGATGTAAAATGTTGTACCATAAAAAAAACCAGATTTTGCATCCATGTCTCTCATCATCATAATCTTGTACTTAAACGAAATTGGTATACTTTCTCGACCATTAATAGAAACAACACAGGGTTAAAATATTTTAGCTATTTCGAAACTGTAAAAATGGTGTGTTAATATATGGTAAAAATAATAATAATAATATAATAAATAAAATTAGTAGAGTAAGACAAAAATAATTCTTTACCTAGAAAACCATTGTTGAAGATAATATTAAGTAAGTTACTATTGTGGCTCGGTTTATGCCATTGTGACTTAAAGGTAGTAGACATATATATAGTAGTGTATTATGGTTCTCGTTTAGAATATTCTTTAAGGATATCTATCATCGGGTAATTAATGGGTTTCGAGCATTATTAGAAATTAATGTCAATGATTCAATTTCATCAGGTAATAAATGAGTTTCAAGCATTATTAGAAATTAATGTCAATGATTCAATTTACATAAAATAAATATTAAATGTATTTTTAAGATCAGAAGAAATCTTCCTCATTAATTAAATTATTTGAATACCATATATTTTTGTCATTTAATGAGTTTCGAGCATTATTACAAATTAATGTAAATGACTCAATTTACATAAAATGTGTTAAATGTATTTTTTAAGATCAGAAGATTTTGTCTCCATTAATTAAATTATTTGAATACTATATATATTTTTTTCATTAAAATCCGTCCCTTATATACAAAATCAATCGTAATCTAATCAATAAATGCGTAAAAAATAAATAAAATTTCACCAAAATACCCCCACTAAAACCATAAAATCCAATGGCATTCTATTTAATATTCAAATGGTTTCAATGGCATTTCAAATTATTGATATCCTTTTATTATATAGAAGATATCATCTTTTCTTTCTTCCACCTAATTATTCAACACATTTTCAATTTTTATACTCTTACAATAACTTTGTTTAATAAAGTTCAACACCCTACCCCACAATTTTATTTTATACTTTTATTTTTATTTATATACTAAGAACAATTAATAATTGAATTCAAACGAAAATCATTAAGAAGTCAATAAAAATTTTAAATATATGTTTAAGTTTTGAAATTATATGGCAAAATGACAAAAATAACTCAAAATTTCATTTTGAATGCAAAAATATACACCAGTTGAATTTATCTTCAAAAGTAATCTATAAGGATACTGAATTTATAGTTTTACCCTTAATGACCAAACAAAAACCCTGAAAACGCAATTACCTTTATACCTTTCGCTGATATTGCAGACTTCACTTGAAGTATGTGCACAGAAGACTTCATTTGAAGTCTTCTAGTTATATGAGAAGACTTCATGTGAAGTCTTCTTCTTAATTATATATATAATTTAAAATTAAATAGTAATTATTGTTATATGCTTATAATTTTGATTACAAAATCTAATAATAAACAAATATGAAGTATTAAAAATAAAAATTGGCTAAAACATGGTCAAAAAAATCAACAAAGATCAAACCACAAAGTTAATAAACAAATTATGTTATGGTTTAGGGTTTAGGGTAATAAGATATGGTAATCATGTGGAATTTTGTAAATTTTGTATTTGAAATGTATAAATGGATAAAAGGAGTTAAATTGTGCATATATTTGAAAATTATAAGTTTTTTTGTCTAACATTTACATATTATAGAGGAAATTTTGGCTTGCGGTCTAGAATTTACACCATATTATAGAGGAGTTTCAAGTGAAGTCTTCTCCTTAATTATATATATAATTTAAAATAAAGTAGTCATTATTGTTATATGATTATAATTTTGATTACAAAATCTAATAATAAAAAAATATGAAGTATTAAAGATAAAAAGTCGTTAAAACATGGTCAAATAAAATCAATAAAGATCAAACCAAAAAATTCACAAACAAACTATGTTATGATTTAGGGTTTATGGTAATAAGATATGATAATCATGTGGGATTTATAAGAATTTGGTCTAATATTTGGAAAAATATTCGATTTGTGGTGTAGAATTTACGGTTTGAAATTTAGATTTAGGGTTTATGGTTTAGGAGTTAGAATAGACTTCACATGAAGTCTACTAGTTACATGAGAAGATTTCAGGTGAAGTCTACTTCATAATTTTATATTTAAATTGAAATTAAAATAGAAATTATTGTTATATGCTTATAATTTTGATTACAGACTCTAATAATAAACAAATATGAAGTATGAAAAAGAAAAATTCGCTAAAACATGGTCAAATAAATTCAACAAAGATCAAACAAAAAAATTCACAAACAAACTATGTCATGGTTTAGGGTTATGCTAATAAGATATGATAATCATGTGGGATTTGTAAATTTTGTATTTGAATTGTATAAATGAAATAAAAGAGTTAAATTTTGCATATATTTTGAAAGTATAAGTTTTTGGTCTAACATTTGCATATTACAGAGAAAAGTTTTGGTTTGTGGTCTAGAATTTACGGTTTAGAATGTATGGTATAGTATTTAGGGTTGGAGTAGACTTCAAATAAAGTCTACTTTCAAAGTAGACTTCACGTGAAGTTTATACCATTGCAGACTTCACATGAAGTATACTTTGAAAGCAGACTCCACGTGAAGTCTGCTAAACCAAAATTAAATTAAATCAAATTTTACCGAGAACAACAAACCAATATAAATAAACATTGTACCAAAGAAGTTAATCACATATAAAAACAAAATTTTACCCATGCAAGAAAACCTAGCTGCAATACCTTATTCTTTCACCTTCTCCCATATTCTCTCACCTTCTCTCTCACTTAATCTATCAATTTGCTGGCAGCAACATCTCTTTCACCAGCGTGAATCTCGCATCTCCACCTGTCGGCGTGAATCTCGCATCTCCACCTGTCGGTGTAAATCTCTCTGTGAGCCCATTAGAATCTCAGTGTGACCATATCCTCCACCGGTCATGAACCTTGCCGTGAAGGTTAGGCTTCTTCTTTCTGGTTCTTCTTCGTCTTTATTCTTCCATTTCGTCTTCTTCTCTTTTTGCTCACATCTTCTTCTTCTTTGATTTTCAGATCTGGTGGTTGATCTCAAAAGAATAATTGGTGGCAGCAAGAAAAAATATAAGTCTTTCTTCTTCTTTCTTCTCATTTCTCGGCTCTTCTTCTTTTTTTTTTAGATCTGACACCGCTAAGTTCTTCGGATTGGTTGTGAATATAGCATCTTTACTGTTGGGAATCTAACCACTCCACCGACGTGAATCTTGCCTCCACCACTGTGAGTTCGTGCTTCTTTTTTGTTTTATTGATTTTCCCTTTGTTTAGAGTTTTTGTTTAATGCTTTTACATATATGACTTTTTTTGCTCTATTGTATTACAGATCTCATGGAAAGTTCATCTTTTTTTGTGTTCTTGTGAGTTTTTTTTTTTGTTTATATAAAAGATTAGAATTTTTTGCTGTTGTTCCATGATAGATTTAAGGATGATTCCTTGAAGATCATGAAAGACATTAAGAGAGTTAATCCCAATTTTTCAAGCTTGTTGGAATTTATTGATTTGGGATTATAAAATTGACAGTAAAAAATTGTTTTGTTGATTTATTCGGAACTTAGATTTGAAAATTAGTGAGCTCTGTTTTTGTTTGTGACTTCCCTTTCTAGCTTCATATAGTATTGTTGAGAATAAGTAATACCATATTATTTATTATTTAATCTCTTTGTTAGTCTTGTCTTTCCCAAATGCTCTGTTACGTCTCTAGATCGCATAATGTTCTTTTGCTTTTTGATTTACAAAGCAAGTTGGCTCATATGTTTCACTTCATATTGTTATAGATTCCATTGACTTCAATTTCAACTTTTGCACTAATCTTTTTTATTTTTCTCTGCAATAAACAAGTTGAGAATGATAATAGTAGTGCACAACGCCACTATCATTATCTGTTGACCATAAAGTATGGTGACTCCAGAGCTGTTTTTTGCCGTGGCAAAACACCACTTCCATTATCCGTTGACCATAAAGTAAGCATATACAGACTCAAGATCCATAGTTCGTTGGGTTGTGATTGATCTATTTGATTTTTAATATGTGCTAAAGATGTTGGATTTTAGAGATTCATGAATTCTATTTCCAACAAACAATTTTTCTCATTTATAGTTCATTTGAGGCAAATCATCATCTATGTTTTCATATTAATAATAATTATATGATCATATAACATGGAACATCCCTCCATGTGATGTGGAGGATTTTTAAAAGGCAACAAATGAGTATAAAATGATTTTTATTGTTTTGTATTGCAGGTTTATATTATATAGTGGTTCTATATCATATAGTATAACAATATTAAAATTTTAAAAGATAGTCCAACTTTATACTGTATTAAAGTAGACTTCTTAACCACTTCTCTCATCCACGTAAGACAAACAAATTCTCTTTTTACTATTAAAATAATTATAAGTTGATCTGTCAAGGGTATTAGAATACTATGATAGGGTTATATGTGATTGACTTAATTAGTCAAATAGTGTGGCTATATTCTTAATTAGTTTATCAAAATGTGTTCTTATGCCAATTCTCCCTTAAACTATTTGGAACCTGGTTTCATATGGTTTGCTTTTCTTTTGCTTTACGGTTTATCGATTAATAAAAAATAAAACCATAAAATCTTTGGTTGGGTTAATCTGTTTGGTTTCGGTTTCATTATTTTCTATTATATAATGATTTTTAGAATGATATATAGTAATTTTCAGTTTATCCATGTTACTAAGCCATGCGAGAACAGTGAGTATTTTCAGTTTATATATGATCATTGCATACAATCATGAAGTAAAATAATTTGATTTTGAGTTATTTTGTATATGTTTTGTAGTTATTTAACTTTGCTAATCAGTAGAGAGGCTTCCTAACAAGAAATCACATTTACTATATCATTTGATTTTATTTGTTTACATCAAACATTGCCTCTTCTATTGTTATACTCAAGTTACAAAGTAATCAAACAAGTCCACATATAGGGATATTTGCATGTTATATAAATTAAATAAATTACTTTTGTATTGAATTAATCACAATAACACTTTCTTTTTTGTTTCAAATATTTTGGCTTAGATGAAAAAGGATGAGATATTTTGGGCTGCTGCTTGGAAAGAGAGTGAATACATAAGTTATCTTTACTTATTAAAATGGAAGTACTTTAGGGAGGGATTTTTTTAAAAATATCAACTTTTTGAGTTATTGTTTAGTTCATGAAGTAAAACTTGATTTTGACTTACCGTAATTTTAATCATAAACATACGATCTAACAGTTATAAAATGTTTTTTTAAAAACACACGGTTTCTTGCTCTCTCTCTTTTCTTCATTCCTATAGCAGAGACAAAAACACATGATCTCCTGCAATTCATCATCTCTTTTTTTTATTCGACATTCCTCATCTCTTTTCCCTTTATCCAGACATGCACACTCGTTGTTGACATATGATTCCATCAGCGACTAAAAAATAACTGAATTCAGTGTAGTTAGATGAAGGGTAACTCTTGCACAACCTCTATAAAGATCATCATAAGTTTCTTTTAACACTGTCTTGATAAAAAGAAGATAGAAGTTTAACACCTTTAATTTTTTATGTTCCTCCAAGGCAAAGTAGAATGACACCTTAAACATATTTGACATCAGTAGTACCTTTTTCAAAAACTTCATGTAATAATTTTAGTCCCTTTTTTTTTCTTCTCAATGGAAAAACTAAATTATTCCCAACTTGTAAAGAGTTTCAGGATTCCATTATCATGTAAACTCTCATATCTGAGAAAATACTGAAATTTTAAACAACACATGACTCACGTCACATAGTTTATAGATTTAATCTTGAAATCTAAAATATTTAATTTATTAGATCTTAAAATTTAATTTTGAAATTTACAATATTTAATTTATAAGATCCGACGAATTATTCAGCAATAATTGAATTATAGGAATCTATTTACTTTCTATTTGATTTCTCTATTTAATACGAAATCCAAGCTACTCTTCTATACAAAGATACACATAAATGTAGATTGATTTTACATGTATTTTTGCTTGGCCTTAAAGCTTATTATATAGTACATTGATATATTCTTTTATGTACTATAAGTTTTCATAGTAATTAATAATAGATGAATATAAATGGTCATAGAATATATCATCATAACCTACACAACTGGATGATTATAAAATTGTGTAGATTTTTTTAGAAAAAGTAATATGAAGTCAAGATAATCTTCTATATAAAGCTATATTATAGTATTTTCCAAAAATGTAGATTGATTTGCATTAATTTTTGCTTGGTCTAGAAGCTTATTATATTGACATAACTTTAATTACTTATAGGTTTACAGTGATAATCAATCTATTTATTTTCTCTATGATGAATACAAATACTAATTTCGAACCAATCATATTTATTCAATTAGTTTATTGCCTAATTTCAAAAACTAAACTAAATGTTAATCTTAAATACTACAACTAAATCATAATAATCTACTCAATATAAATAGATTTCAAATTATTTATACCGCAATTGTTTAGTTACCCATTTAAATCTTAAAATTTAATTTTGTAATTGACAATATTCAATTTTTAAGATCTAATAAAATTTTCAATAATAATTAAATTATCTACTTAGGATAAATATTATTTTCAATTTAATTCGTCAATTAAATACTAAATCAATCATGATCTAATTAATAAATGCTTAAAAATGAGAAAAAATATCCCCAAAATATCCTCACAAACATTGTAAAATCCGATGACATTCTATATAATATTCTAAATGGTATCAAAGAAAATTCTGAATAATGTTATCTTTTTATTATATAGAAGATAGAAAAATGACTAATAGAAATTTTTAAAATTATAATTTTTTTCTATTCAATTCATAATAAATTTAATAATATTATAACTTAGAATTAGGAGCAGAGGATCAAATCAATATATCACAATTTCACACATGTTCTGTTGAATATGTTAAAAAAATACTTCTAATTCTAAAAAAACACATCATGCAAATAGTAAAAATGTTAAAAGACAAAACCATATATACTGCTATTATAAAATACAAATCAGTAATTCTGTTATATATTGAATTTGTGATTAATCCATAAACATAAGTTTCAGTAACGGTTTCATACAACCCACAAAAAAATAATCATCATAATTAAAGCCAATCCGTTAATGAATTTAGTTGGGACAATAGATTCGTCGGCGGTTAGGCTATACTCGCATCAGTAAGTAACACATAAAACGACTTTGCTAGATTTCTATGACCACATAAAATTCATTACATTGATTTAATCTATATGTTCTTATTTATCAGTATTTAAACGAATTTTACAATGAGACAAGTAATAATTTGACAAGATTTAAGACCGATGTTGAATCCTTCGTTTGTGCATTGATGCCAATAAGTGACTCTCAACAAATTAAACCAACTCCAGGTATTTAGCTAAATAATAACCAGTTTATTGTTTTTTAATGTTATGTTTTTTAATGTCGGTTTAAACCTTGACAAAAGAAAAAGGAAAAAGATACAGTATAAGTTTAAGCCCATATCTATGATCTGCTGAGTCAGGCCCATTTGCATGAGCACGATATTTATGTTTAGGTATTAAATAGCATCACCGCAATATCTTTTTCTGGAGTTCGAGAGAAAAGAAAAAAGCAGCAGAAAATTTTCAAGTTTCGAAAAGAGTTTTTCCTCACCAAGCAAACGTCGTGGGTTAGTGAAATCTCAAATCCTTTCTCTTCAATTTCGTTTATCTTCTCGTTTTTAGATTCGATTTCGTTTAACAGTTAATTCAATCGGCCAAAGCTTTTCCCCTCTCATTCTCAACTCCTTCACGTTTCGTAATTATTCGATCTGTCTTGCCGATTTCACTTTTGTTTCTCTTTTTTAAATGTTTATTATTTCCTCCGTTTTTTTTTTTTTTGCTTTCTGATTTTATTGATTATGTATGAATAGATTTAGGAAATATTATGTGAAGCTGAGATCAGATTGTGTCGTATTATGTTCCAAATGTTTATAGAAAAAACAAACAAGACGCCATATTAATACCAATTGATGGAGTATGGATTGGTGATTGAGATTTATTTACCAAGAATTTTGTTATGCTGTTATATTGGGATAATTTAGTTTGCTATATCAGACACAAATCCACTTAAATAGATGTACAGATTTGTCGTTTGTCAACCCTTGTTAATGATGGTGTTTGCTATTTGCAGAGATATTCTTCAGCCAGATCGCTCTGCATACCTGAGTTTGTCTTGTTAATTGTCAAAAATATTATAACTTTGGGTCAGTTGTTGTTTCGTGGAAGAAGATAACTATGGGAGAAGAGCATCAGAGAAAGCGATCTCGACAACATTTTGAAGCTGAAGGGAGACACATATCGTTGCAGGATTCCCCTCAATGCGAAACGTCTAAGTGGTATTTCAGCAGGGAAGAGATTGAGCGATTCTCCCCATCTAGAAAAGATGGGATTGACCTGGTGAAGGAGTCGTTTTTACGGTCTTCGTATTGCGCCTTCATACAAAGACTTGGCATGAAGCTTCATGTGTAAGCTCACAATAGTATTCTTTGACATTTCATTATCTTGGGGAGTAGTGTTTGTTCTTTGGTTGTCTGCTTCATAGAATGAACTTATACATTTTCTTGTTTTCTGATATTTCCTGGTACTTTTTTAGCTAAAGAGGGTGCCTAGTACATGACAATGGCTAGCGTAAGTGTTGAGTTTTATCGTAGGGCCACTGTGGGAGGTGGTCTGGAGGTTCTCGAACTATAAATTCTCCATTTTATCCACATATTAAAACTCTTGAATGGAGAATTATGTAATAATAGTCAAAATTTGGTGTCCATGCATCATATATTGGCTCACTTCTCATCGGCAATGGGAGGCTTGCATCTGTCGTGAATATGCTTGGGAGCTGTTCATCTGTTTATACACATGCCCGTCTGATATATGTCTGTGTATTTGTAATTCTCTGCTGGGTTATCAAAACCCTCAGCTGTTCCTACCATTTCCAACTGATGTTCTTAGTTTTCTGAGCAAGTGCACGTCTCTCTCCGGCCTACTATTTTTGAATCATCTATCATAGGTACTGGTGTTTTTTGTATTTTGCATTACTCATGTGTGGCCGAAAAGTTTGATGTTATAAAATGCTTGTTTCTGTGAATGTGATGTGCAGCTGTTTGTTGCTGAAGAAACAATAAATTTGAACGTGTTCGTGATATGATTTGGGTGTTATTATAGGTTTTTTGACAATTTCATTGCTTCAGGTCCCAGGTTACAATATCATGTGCAATGGTGATGTGCCACAGGTTTTACATGCGCCAGTCCCATGCAAAAAATGATTGGCAGGTAAGGATACTTAGTATTCATGCGGTTTTATTTATTGTATTTATTGAAGCTAACAGGAATATATGATGAGTAGATTGTCTGTAACAGAGAAATTGACACTTCAAACATAATTTGGGTACTGAGCAATAGATTGTTGATAAAAACGATTTGTAAATGGCTATTATAGAGTTACTCAGTTTCACATGATTAATTAGAAGTTTATTGGAATTATATTAATTTTCCTCATCCAATCTCACTTGGTGACTTGCAGACGATAGCAACTTCCAGTCTATTTCTCGCTTGCAAAGCTGAAGATGAGCCATGTCAATTGTCCAGCATCGTTGTTGTGTCTTATGAAATAATCTATGAGTGGGATCCTTCTGCCTCAATGAGAATCCATCAAACTGTAAGTTTATATATCTATTTATTGGTGAATACACACTGCACAATTTGCTAATTTATTACCTGTAACTCTACCTGTAGGAATGTTACCACGAGTTTAAAGAACTTATTTTGACTGGGGAAAGGCTTATACTGGATTCAAGTGCTTTCCATCTAGACATTGAACTTCCGTACAAACCTCTTGCTGCGGCCTTGAATAGGCTGAACGCTTGGCCTGACCTTGCAACAGCTGCATGGAATTTTGTACATGACTGGTAACGACCCTTGTTACTAATAGTATCTGCAAGAGTATCACATTGAGTTTGTATAATCATATGATACTTTTTTTTATAGGATTCGAACCACACTATGCTTGCGGTACAGACCCCATGTTATTGCAACAGCCACTGTGCACCTTGCTGCCACGTTTCAAAATGCGAAAGTAGGCAGTAGGAGAGATTGGTGGTTGGAGTTTGGAGTAACAACTAAGTTATTAAAAGGTTTGCTTTTTGAATACTATTATCTATTTGTTATTATTGCCAGTCATTTGATCAAGTGAGATGTAGTATTTCTATAATGTTAGCTCTGAGAATAGGCGTTAAGATAGCTCCAATTCAAGGAAAATGTTAACTTCTTACCACGTATGTGTACATATCGGGTTTGAAATTAGGTAGTGGTCTAAACGAAAAGATACTGCTATTGATTTTAGCTAACGAAATGTTTTCATCAATGTGACAGAGGTGATCCAGGAGATGTGTGTACTGATAGAAGTGGAGAGAAGGAGAACTATGCCGCCTCCGCCTCCTCTTCCAAGAAGAGAGTTAGCTTGGGCAATACCTGCAGCTATAAAACCGGTCCATATGGCTAGATCTTATCCGTTTCACAGTTACCCTTTGCAGTCCTACAGACAGGCTGGCATCTGGTAAACCATTGTTGAGCAGCCTGAAGATGTAAATCTTTCTCGGAGTCTGAGTTACAAACAATAGAGTATTCTGTGGAGACTCAGAAGAGAGGCAGTGTAGAGTTAAATAGCAGTCCGAGTGAAGTGCTTTTGGCTACGTTAAGCCTCTCAGGTGTATGACCAAAGAGTGATTCCTTCAAGAATCATCTTCTTTGTTCTGTTACAGAGAGACTATGTATAGAAGTTTCCACTCACTTGTTATGATACTAGCAGACTTAATATCATTGTATATTTGGATTCTACGTTTTAAGTTTCATCCAACAAAAATTTTTACTTCAAAAATTTGGTTTTGAGGAGCTGCTATTATATCTCTATAAAGTTGAGACGTTTCACCCGCAGAATCTTGTAAAATTCGAATCCAAAATATTGAGTCAAGTAGAAAATCTTTCTTCCTCGCTCTTGATATCTCCGGCTGAGTGTGGTCGAAAAGTACAAGTAATTTTTCCGATCGTATAAACCGGCCAATAACGCTGAAAACCAAATCAAATGTGCGGTGAATATTTATAGAGAAAACCGGATTCCAGTTTCCATTATTTATCTTTTTGTTCAGTTAAATATAAAATCCTCAATTCAGGAGGTCCCTTTGTATTTTTCTCTCTCTCCCCCCAACTCGCGAACAAAAGCAAACCCTAGATCATCAATCGGAGAGGGAGACGGCACCTCCTCGTCGGCAATCTCTTCCACCGGCTGCCACTACTCATCCTCAGATCTCTCAGTCTCTTCTGTCCTTGTAACATTTTGTACGCCTCCTCTCTCTTTCGTCGCTTTCCTGATCCAATTCGGCTCTGTATCTGTTTTTCTCTGCTCTAATTTGGAGCGCTGCTTCGTCTCTGTGTTTCTTAGCTCCTTTGGTGTTTCTTTGTCTCTGATTTTATTTTAATTTTGCTTTTCTCTGAGTTTTCTCTTTCAGTTTTCATATTATATTCATGTCTCTGTGTATTTGGTTCAATTCGAATCTTTGTTTTTGTCTCTTTCGTATCCACTTAATTCGTTAGCTGACTAAGATCTATGTAATTACTTCAATTGTTCCTCATTGGCGTTCATAACATATTCTAGAGAAATCTATGGCTCTTTGATTGATGCTTTTTCTTAATTCATGTATGCTAATCATTAAAAGCTATGGTCATCGAAAGAGTTCTTTTGCTGTATGGAGTAAAACAAATTGTTGAATGACTTTTGTGTGTCGTTGATATTTTTATATTAGGGTGGAAATTCTGCCATGGCGGAGCATTTGGCTTCAATATTTGGTACGGAGAAGGACAGAGTAAACTGTCCGTTCTACTTCAAGATTGGTGCTTGCCGTCACGGTGACAGGTGTTCTCGTCTCCACAACCGTCCCACCATCTCCCCAACACTCCTCCTCTCCAATATGTACCAAAGACCTGACATGATAACCCCTGGTGTTGACGCTCAGGGCCAACCGCTTGACCCCCGCAAGATCCAAGAGCATTTTGAGGATTTCTTTGAGGATCTTTTTGAGGAACTTGGAAAGTTTGGCGAGATAGAGAGCCTTAATATTTGTGACAACCTTGCTGACCACATGATTGGCAACGTATATGTTCAGTTTAAGGAAGAGGATCAGGCTGCAGCCGCTTTGCAGGCTCTGCAAGGTAGGTTCTATTCAGGACGTCCTATCATTGCGGATTTCTCTCCTGTGACTGATTTCCGGGAAGCCACATGTCGGCAGTATGAAGAAAACAACTGTAACCGTGGTGGGTATTGTAATTTCATGCATGTGAAGCTTGTTTCGAGGGAGCTCAGAAGAAAACTCTTTGGGAGGTATAGGAGATCATACCGTAGGGGAAGCAGAAGCAGGAGCAGGAGCAGAAGTATAAGCCCTAGGCACAAGAGAGACTATGACCGGCGTGATCCTCCTCACAGGGAATACAGTCACCGTGACCGAGATCGCGAGTTTTACCGGCATGGAAGTGGGAAAAGGAGCAGTGAGAGGTCGGAGAGACAGGAAAGGGATGGTTCAAGGAGTAGGAGACAGGGAAGTCCAAAACGAGGAGGGAGTCCAGGTGGTGGCAGGGAAGGTAGTGAGGAGAGGAGGGCAAGGATTGAGCAATGGAACCGAGAACGGGAGGAGAAGGAAGGAGGAGGAGCATGAAGCACTCTTTAATCAAATCATAATTGCTGCAATGTGTTGGCTTGTGTGATCTGCATCTATGCGTCTACTGATTGTTTCTGAGATCGGTAAAATCTGGTAATCGATTTATCATTTAGTTGTTACAATCTGGAATTTGAAATGAGTGGAATCAACTCCGTTTAGATTATAAAATGTTTGGGGTTACTTTCTTGTAGTTTTTGAGTAGGATAAACCGTTGTTGCCTCGTCCCCGTGTTATTGATCTTCACCAGTGTTCCTGAGAACTTTGTACTATCTTTGTTGGTTTAAAAAGTTTAGTTTCCTTCAACTGTGTCAATTTGTTGAACTCTTTCATCTTCACCAGTTTACTTGGTTGTGTCACTAAGTGGCCTACACTTATGGCCTCTGTTTGGATTTGGTTGGGCTCTCGTTTTTCATGACCAAATATATTATTCGTTCAACTTCATATCGTTTTGAATTCCTTACCTTTTTTCAAATTACAACATTTTTGCTTGATCTAACTGGCTGTAGCACCATTTATAATTAATGGAATTAATAGAAAGTTTTATTTTGGGTGAATGTTGTAGAATGGAGTCAAATGATCTAAGTTTTCTTAATTTTATGTAAATGCTACACAAGGAATGTGAGGAGCTAGTTAGAAAATCATTAGAACCGAGCAAGCACATAAGAAAGACTGATGTAGCCTAAGGAAAAATGGTTACGTTATCGAGAACAAAGTGATTGCCAAAGCCATCCCTTATTTGTAAGGGCTTAATGAGTGTCTTTCGATGAACGTGAATAGGTATGAGGCTGTCAAAATGCTTCGCTAAGGACTGCGTGTTCCTTTCACGCTCCAAGTTCTAGAGTGTAATGTTGACCGCAAATTTGCACAAAATTCAGCACGAGCAATTTAGTTTTTGAATCCCGTGAATCCAAGTCTTTTTGTCTGTCGAGAACTTCACAAGTTTTACCAACAACGAAATTACAAAATTTAACAGTTCGAGTTTTTAATCAATCATTAAAGACCACATGCAATTACTTTGTTTTTTTTTTTGTTTAAGCCCAAAATGCAATTAGTTATATACAACTAACTAGATCAATGGTATATAAGCTCAAATCTATATGATTTTATTCTGATTTACCAATATAGACACCAAATAAGGTGGAGCTTATTACACATTCTCAGACTAAAAGTAGACAAGTCTTTACGGTCTTGGTTAAGGTGGATTTAATATAGTAATAAGCTCATATTTATTAGAGATAATTACTAGAATAGTGTAAAAAGATGAGTAAATTACAAATCTAATCATTTGGAAACTATGAACAGTAATAGAGGTGTGAAAATTTTCACAATCTTTAAATATTTATAAGATTGCCATTTTGATTTAATTTTGCTTTGAATTGTTAAAAAAAAATATATATATACAAATTAAAATACAAAACCGTAACACACCACTTCGCGACTTTTCCTCTTCTTCTTCATTCTCTTCGGCAAATCTTTATCAAATCCGTAACATCCATAACTTCCGTTCTTCTTCATCTTCTTCTGCATCATCTTCTTCATCTTCATCTTCACCGTTCTTCTTCTCAATTTTGTCAAAGTAATTCTTCGTTCTTCTTCATTTTCAAGTTACAGTGGTTGGGTTTTGTTGAAATTAGAATTTAAATTGTTGTAATTAGTGATAGTAGTTCGATTTCGTTGGGTTTTCAACTTTATGAAGTAGGAATTTCGTAGAAATTTAAGGTTTTTTCACGAATTTTGGATTGCAGATTCGAGTTCTGGGTTTTTGCATCCAGTAAATGCTCTGACAATGATTTGATTGTAAGGTTTATAGATAGTTTGTTTGTGTTGTGTAGGTTTAAAAGACAATGGGTAGGTTAATTAGGGTTTGGAGGGAACGGGTTTCTAGGTTTTGAATGAGGATTCGAGTCTGTTATGTAGATTTTAAACGAGGATAAGAGTCTGTTTTGTAGGTCTGTTGTGTATGTGGTTAACCTCTAATTCCTTTGTATGTTGCAACTAAGCTATGTAGGTTAGAAGTGAGCGTTATGTAGGTTAGAAGTGAGCGTTATGTAGGTTATAAGTGAGAGTTATATAGGTTTAACGCGAGTTATGTAGGTTTGAAGTGAGAGTTATGTACGTTTATTGTGAGAGTTATGTAGGTTTGGCACGAGTTATGTATGTTTGAAGTGAGAGTTATGTAGGTTTGAAGTATTTTATGTAGGTTTTGAAAAACAATTTTCATAATTTATTGATTATGGGTTATACTTCTTTCAGCGATGGCGCAAAAGGAGTATCCTGATAGACTATTCAAGGTTGGGATGACTGGTTTGAAGATAAAGAGCTTCAATCATAGTTGTAAACTCCTATTATTTAAAGAAATGCGTCTAGCTATTGGTGAAGATGCGTACACAGACATAAGGGACATTTTTTGTAGTTGGTGTTGTGCTGAAATTGAGTGAGATCAAGTATACATGGGCAGCAAAGCTAGTCTATTGGTTGCTTATGAATCAGCTTCGTATTGAAAGAAGCAATGAGATGTGGGTAGTGGTTGGTAGTCGGCCAATTAGGTTCTCTCTTTACAAATTTGAAGAGATATCTGGTATGCCCTGTGGGGTGGTCGTTGAAGGAGTGGATGTGGAGGCATCCCATGAAGAGTTTTGGACAGAGCTTGGCACAAGACATAATGTAGGTCTAGATTTTTTTGAACTGCGAAAGGCGTTCCAGAAATGCAGGTATGTAGGTTTGAGGGATATGCAAATGTAGGTTTTTGTATTTACTTATGTAGGTTTTATATATACTTATGTAGGTTTGTTGATTAAATTTTGTAGGTTTACGCATATCAGTGATGTAGGTTTGATATATAATTATGTAGGTTTGTAATTAGCTATGTAGGTTTATGTGATCTGTCATGTAGGTTTTAGCAAAAGTCCTGAATACTATGTAGGTTTAATATGGATACTATGTAGGTTCGCTAAAATTGGTGTTCCCTTATTTTTTAGAGACTGGAATCTCGAGAAAAGGAGAATATTAGGCCTCCTTTTCCTTTTGCATGTTGGTATTTTGGGTCTGCACCAAGGGAGCAGGATCCCAGTTAAAGCTGCTAAGAGGGTGTTTGATGTGGAGACTTTTAAAAGGTATCCGTGGGGTCAGGATGCCTTCCAATCCTTAATCTGATCCATCAAAGGAGCATCATATGGTGGGTTAACTTACGTATTACGTGGTTGTGTCCATGTGCTGCTAATATGGGCATTGGAGTACATCGAATGCTATGCTGAGAATTATGGTACCCAGATTGAAGGTGAGAACATTCCGCTTATCAGTTGGAAGGCATCCAGGGGTAGAGGATGTTTGGTTGAACTCAGGTGGAAAGGTATGTAGGTTTAGATAATGTAGGTTTGAAACTTATTATGCAGGTATATATGTAAAGTATGTATGTTTGTGGAGTAGGTTATAGGTTTCATAAAAACTGATTGTTGGAACACTTTTTTCAGGTTCGTGTTGGTAAGCACATAGTCCAGAAGCCGGTAGATGAAATATATCCTTTATGGCAGGGAGAGACGAGTCAGGACCCAAAGGTCCATAATCTGATCATGGATATACTAGACGACGCTTTAGATGAAAGTGTTTTTGATTACTCTAAGAAGAGGAAGTCTGACAAGGTGGCACCTCCAGGGAACAAAAAAGCAAGGAAGGTAAGAGGTTTCACTGTTATGTAGGTGTAGTTGGTGTATTATGTAGGTTTCTTTGAAGTTATGTAGGTTTTTTCAGATGTGATGTAGGTTTTTCAGATGTGATGTAGGTTTCTATGCTATGATGTAGGTTTTTATAAACCAATGTACCTTTCATTTTACAGGTGTCGCCTTTCAAAGGCGACTCACTTGTTAAGCGTATTTTGTAAGGTGTACACCACTCAATGGTTGTATACAATCTTTTTGGTAATTATGAGCAGGGACAATTAGCCAACCTTCTTCATTACGTCAACACTGAAGAGTAAGTATTTCAATGTGCAACACAAATCTATTTGAGCTTACATGGTTGTATGACTACTATTCATACTCAGGTATGGTGGCGGCACCCGTAAAAACACTGCCTTTTACCGCTGCCTGATGACATGCAAGCCAGATTGGCCGCTTAATGACAAGAAATACGGCTGGTTGACTACACAGGTACGGTCACTACTTGTAGGTTTTGTACAGTTGTGATGTAGGTTTAGTGTAAGTTGTTTAGGTTTATGTTCACTACTTGTAGGTTTTGTACAGCTGTGATGTAGGTTTATATTACGTTGTATAGGTTTTACGTTCACTACTTGTAGGTTTTGTACAGATGTGATGTAGGTTTAATGTAAGTTGTGTAGGTTTATGTTCACTACTTGTAGGTTTTGTACAGCTGTGATGTAGGTTTATATTAAGGTGTGTAGGTTTACGCTCACTACTTGTAGGTTTTGTACAACTGTGATGTAGGTTTACTGTAAGCTGTGTAGGTTTACGTCCACTACTTGTAGGTTTTGTACAGCTGTGATGTAGGTTTATTGTCAGTTGTGTAGGTTTAGGTCCACTACATGTAGGTTTTGTATGGCTGTGATGTAGGTTTATATTAAGTTATGTAGGTTGACGTTCACTACTTGTATGTTTTGTACATGTGTGATGTAGGTTTAGTGTAAGTTGTGTAGGTTTACGTCAACTACTTGTAGGTTTTGTACGGCTTCATGTAAACTCATGATTCTTCTAATACTTTTCTTCCAGCATATGGCCAGTGTTATGCTCATGTTTCAGAGAAGACATGTCTAGACGGTGACGCATTTCAGAAGTAGGTCCATTGCTTTTGTTGATTCGGAGTTCTCCACAATGTGGGCTTTGGAGTATGAGAGGGACTTCCTCCGCTGCAAGGGAAATAAGTACAAAATTCAGTGAAGCCTTTGCAAACTTGTACCAAGGAGACGATGGTATGTACAACACTGGGAGGAAATGGCTTACTGATGTTGATTGGGTGTACATAGTACACAACGTTGGAGAAGCTCATTGGGTGGCCTTAGAAGTGGACGTAGTGAAGGGTAAGATCAGAATCTTTGATTCCTACATGTCAGCAATGACTGACCATGTCATTATAGACCACTGCAAAGCTTTTTCTTGGATGATCCCACTATTGATCAAGCAAATGTTGCCTGCTGCTGAGAAAGGAAAGGTTACGGGAACATCCTTCAAGACGACTAGGGTCAAAGGAACTCCACAACAAAGCCATGCTGGAGATTGTGGGATATACGCTCTAAAGTTTGTTGAATGCTTTGCCCTAAGTGTGACTTTTAAGGGTTTGAGCGACAAAATGATTACATTCCTTAGGATGAAATATGTGGCTGAGACAATGGATGAGCTTCCCGTGGACTGTGAAGTAATCATGACTGATCCGAACCCACGAGCTGAGAAGACGCCGTTCATCACTGATAGTCAACCATGAGATTAGCAATGTAGGGTCTTATGTATTTCTGTAGGTTTATCCTCAGATACATTGAAACGATCTGTAGGTTTTATTTTAGTTATGTAGGTTTTACTATCAGGCTAATGTAGGTTTTTATTTTAGTTATGTAGGTTTACGATAACCTTACAAAGGGCAGCAATGTCTGTTTCACTTCAAAAGCCTTTGTAGGGTTAACGTATATAAACCTTGTAATCTTTTGTAAACAACAATCGTACCTTCGTAGGTTTATGTAATTACTTTGTCAGTTTTTCAATGTAGGTTTACCAACAGAGAATGCAACCAACACAGTATTTAGGTTCAGCAACACAAAATGTAGGTTTAAGACCAAACATTGTAGGTCCACAATTGTGAAGTCTGCGATGGGCAAGTCCGACTATTATGGCCCCCTTGAGAACACTTTTTACAAGTATACGTCTTCCTTGGTCGTTTAGACTCAGCTATAACTTCTAGGACGCTCTTCATTTTTGATTTTTTTGGTCTGCCTGCTTGTTTTTGAATTGCCGGTGGATTACAAACCTTACTAGTCACTTCATCAGGGACAGGAGTAGAAGCATCTCGAGGCTTAACACATTTAGCGTACACATCGTACAAATACGATGTGTGGTAAAAGGGATGAATGAGGGGAATAATTTGAAGACTTGCACTTTCAG
This sequence comes from Lepidium africanum, assembly GCA_900406405.1. Taxonomy (NCBI): domain Eukaryota; kingdom Viridiplantae; phylum Streptophyta; class Magnoliopsida; order Brassicales; family Brassicaceae; genus Lepidium; species Lepidium africanum. The sequence goes on along the minus strand of OVAX01000347.1, from coordinate 45,443 downwards.
CAGCAGTTAGGGCATGGACACACGGAATTTTGTCTAAGTCATACCTCTTATATGAACATGTTCCCTCCGTCAAGTTCACAACATTAGATGACGTGTTATTTGTGACTTGTGTTTGATGTTCATCTATTGGTTGTACGTCGTATTGTTTTGCTTCCTCAACTCTTCCTTACAAAAAATAAGAAAACATCTAAGCTTAATCAAAAAACTCAGCTACGTAAACCTACATCGAAGAGGGTAGTAAACCTACATTGATCAAACTAGTACACCAGTAAACCTACATAAGAACTATGTAACCTACAAAGCAACTGCGTAAACCTACATAAATGAGACTAGTAAACCTACATTGATCAAACTAGTTAACCTACATAGCGACAACGTAAACTTACAAAGTAACAACGTAAACCTACAAAGTCACCTATGTAAACCTACATAAAGATGCTAAACCTACATTGATGAGAATAGTAAACCTACATAGCCACAACGTAAACCTACATAACGACAAGGTAAACCTACATAGCTGAGAATAGTAAACCTACATAAAACAATTAACATACCTTTAACACTTTCTCAATGCCATTAGTGAGAGTGGTTGTCATCAAACTTTCCTTTCTTCTCCTATCAGTGAACCACCGTGTTAACATGGACCTTATTGCGTCAATTAGTTACACAATTGGAAAATTCCTAGTTTCACTCAAGGCATGATTGATTGATTCAGCAATGTTTATTGTGGTGATGTTGTACCTATTACCAGGAAAATGTACACGACTCCACAAACGAACATCAGCCTTAAGTAAGTAAGCATGAAGGTGAGGATCGATGTCTTAGATCTGTGTCATTAGGTCATTAAAATTTTGCAGCCTATACGCCGCTGCAGCTCTCTTAAATAGCTTGAAAGACTCACCCCCTGAACTTCATCAAGATACTTTTCCACAAATGGTAGGTGCATATACCCCTATCAGCTAGTGGGTATACTTTCTTTATCGCATTGAATATTGACCTATGCCTATCTGAAATGATTGCCAGCTCATCGTCGTCAGGGATAACACGATTTAGTTGCCTAAAAAACCATTCTCAAGATTCATCATTCTCGGTGTCAAAAACCTCGAACGCTATTGGAAATATGTTGAAATTTTCGTCTTGCATTGTGGCAGTGAGTAGAGTACCTTTATACTTTTCTTGCAAGAACGTATTGTCTACAACCACCACCTTCCGCATAAAGAGAAATCCTTGGATGCTCGCATTAAACACAATGAAGAGAAACTTGAATGTATTGTTTTGATCAACCTCGAGCTTTATAAGTGTGTCAGGATTTGCTCTTCTTATAGAGAACAAGTAGGACGAGAGTTGTTCAAAACTGCTCTCCGAGGACCCTCTTATCAGCTGGCGTACTTCCTTTAACACGCGATGAGCCTTCTAATATTTCAACTACAACAACAAATAAGTAGTTATGTAATAGGTAGTAAAACCTACAAAATAAACACAAAACCTACAGAACTGAAAACAAACCTACAAAGTAACTACGTAAACCTACATCAATGGTACTATTAAACCTACATAAAACAAAACCTACGAAGGCACAGATGGTAAACCTACAAAGGAAACTACATTTACCTTAACTTCATAGTGTTTATTTAAACTCTCTGCGATATGACTAGGTAGAACAAACAGATCAACACCACCAATGAAATCAACATAAAGGTGAGCAAGAATATATTGACAAGCTTGTCTCCCACGACATGACTGCTCTGTCACAGAGCAAGTGTGTCGTTCCACATAATCTTTAATGTAGAAGCACGGGCTGCTACGATCATTTACTGCTCCACGAACTTTCCATTGGCATCCATGCACCGAACACCTCACTCGCAACAAGAATCGTGTTGATACTATAACATCAAAATCAAAACAATGGGTTACAACAAGAATCTTCAGCCTTGTCTCCAACTCCTACTTAGTTAGATAACATTGCCCAATGGCCAAGTCTACAACACTCAATTCTAAGCTCACAAACTCATCACGAGATAACACCTCCTTTTTCTTATAGGAATTGTTTTGGCTCTCCTGAATACGAGTGTACTCTTCATCACTAGAACTTGCACCATCAGGATCACTGCAGTAGTCAAACCTACTTACTCCGTCTTTATCATCTCCATTGTCTCCATCCGCTTCTTGATTTTCTCTATCCGCTTGTTCATTTCTAGAAACCCCTGAAACCCTACAAAACTGTTCTGAAAACTTACATGACTGTTTTGAAAACCTACAAGACTCATGACCATTTTCACATGCAGACTCATCACCATTTTCGTCACCAACCACTGTTTCTACCTCTTCTTCTGATTCTAGATCCGATTTCTCATAAAACTCAACTCGGAGACACAATCTAAACCTCCTACACTTCTACATGAAGACTTTTATTAATTAAGTATCAAATAAGAAACAGGTGGAATATCTTGAGGAAGTAGCCTTATTTCTTCACTCGGCCTCCTATAACTAAGACTGACCTCATATAACCGTTCACTTATCTCAAATTTCATGCATACCTGTGAACATAACGCCCATATATTGTGATCATCACGAACTCTAATGATTTTGCTCCCAAACTCTGGATCACGGTAAAAGAACCACTGATTTTCCTCATGCCTCCATCTTCCACATATCACTTCCACTTCAGTCATCTCAAAAATACAAGAGCTTACAGGTTTTGGTCGTTAAAAAAAGAAGATGATGAAACATATGAGCTCAAGGTTGTTGACGACGATGATGGCGTTAAATGCAGCTGTTAGGTGGATGGTTAATGACGGGGGTAAAATTGTCATTTCGTCACATGATACCTAGGGTATCTCTGAAAACCTACAAAGCTTGACCTTCAAACTTACATAACACCAATCGAAAACCTACAAGTCATGCACAGTCAACCTACAAAAGATATTTTTGGAACCTACATAACACGTATCGAAACTTACAAAACGTCTGCAATGGAACACCATAGCATATCCAGAAAATCTACATAGCCTCATTTGTGTAAACCTACAAGTCATGCAAACAGTCAACCTAACAAAGAACACTTTTAAAACCTACATAACACCAATCGAAAACCTATAAAACGTTTGCAACGTAACACTATAGCATATCCAGAAAACCTACATAGTCTGATTTGTAAACCTACAAGTCATGTAAACAGTCAACCTACAAAGGATACTTTTGGAACCTACATAACACGTATTGAAACCTACAAAACGTCTGCAACGGAACACCAAAGCATATCCAGAAAACCTACATAACACCTATCGAAAACCTACATAACACCTATCGAAAACCTACACTACGTTGTCAGTTTGTCTACATCCACCAAAAAAGTTTCTCGTTTTCTGCGCGATGACGTGGAATTACTCATTAATGGCAGTTTCGTAAGAAAATTTTGGTTTTGCATAGAAACAAGGGAAAATTGCCTTATTTCACTTCCAAAGATTAGATTTGTTAACCCAAACTTTTTTGCCATTTCTCCTTCTTTTTAGTAGATTTGCAATTTACCCTATTGTTTATTAATTTTTTAAAATTTGTCTGACATCAAATATAAACATATATCGGAATCAAGAATAAGAATTTATAGATAAAAAAACTTGGCGACTATAAATATCTAAACGGTTGTACGTAAGTTTTATTAGTTAGCTGTCCAAAGACGTGAATTTTTATAATCACAAGTTCGAATACTAATGATAACCTTTAACTAGAAATATTATGAATCTGACCTTGCATTAACCATAAAAGAAGTCTTTTAATCTTACTATTTTGAAAACATGTGTGAATTATCTTCATTTTAACCAAGCACTGATTTTAAATATCTTAACATCATTCATACATAATATATAAACGTGAAAAATCATACCAACATATAAGTACTGAGGTTTAGCCGTATTAAAGTAAAGATGAGAGGAAGAGAAAGAAAAAAAATGGGGAAAGTGTATTGGGACAGTGATGCCCTAAAATTGAGAAAGCATATATTCCTCTGCTCTAAAGTATTTGTCCTCTTCTTAGACAACTTTATTATTTATATAAATAAATTTTAAATACTTTCCCATACTTTTTAGGACCCTCCTTTTAAGGCCTTTGATCTTTGCTTTTTTTTTATTTGACCCCAAAATAAAGATGTCATATATAATTTTGTTTTTGTTCAAAGATAGATTAATTTATACGATTGACCAACAACGACCACCTTTACTTTCTTTTGAAATTATATTCATATAAGGAAATTATGTCTTTTTGGACTTTGATATGTGGTATTTTGGAGTTTTCTGGTAATAACACCTCAGCAATCTCTTATTGAAAGAACCAATCAAATTAAAATAACAATACACATATGTAAACTTAATTTGAATATTAGGAAACTAAATATAATTATGCATTAATTATCATTTCCTAAATGTATTTTGCTTTGTTGGAGAAAGAACATGTTATAAAAAAATGATAAAGTGATACATATATATACTATTGATTTTTCATATTTTAAATATACATTGAATTTTAATTTAAGCATAATGTTTATAAGGAGTGAGCAATTTCTTTTTAAATTTTAATATTTGGGTTTATTGTTTTTAGTTTTAAACATTAAATATGAGTATCAATCAAATCAGTATTACATTAATATTTGATACTACTACAAAAGCTCCAATTAAGAAATGTCTATAGAAGCTCAAAGAGAAATGATATGAGTTGAGGAAGTTCAAAGAGAAATTTTGGAAGCTTACATATCGAATCAAACTGTAAAGTTATCTTCCTAACAATCAAATAATATTAAAAATATGCAGTATCCTCTCAAATATCTTGAACAATATGAGTGAAATATTGAATGTTAATTAATATTCAAGTAAAATCTAAAAATGATATTTCTAACATCAACTAACTTTTGTGTTGAAAATATTTAAAAATAAAATATTGAAAAAATATAGTGTCAAATTTTATACTGCCCATTTGTGCGGGTACAAAATTAGAACCGACACATTAGCATTTTAGTGCATTGTAGAACTGACACATTAGTCTCAGCACCAATCAAATTTTTTGGTTAATACACATCATCAAAATTCAATTCTCAAAAAAAAATTAATTACAAAATAGAAATTAGTGAAATTTAAAGTATTAAATTAAAAGTAATAATAAAGAAAATAGAAAGTAAAGAGACGGAGAGTGATATTTTAAAATTAGTTTTGAGATATTGGTGAGAGTGAAAAATGGTTGATTCTTCTATTTGGGAGTAATATTAGCGTCGTAAGAGGCAGTAAAATGAATATTACACAAATTGATTCGTAAATATTATTCCGCGCATAGCGCGGGTGCAAACCTAGTCTATTTAATTATGAACCATAATCAGTGCATATATAGCCTTCTATTATATATACGTACCTCTCCTATTCGTAAATCGTTATGTAAAAAGGATGAAATACATGTTTGTTGACATTTTATTTCGAAACCTCTCATCGTAGAAAGATGCAAATTTGTAAATTACAAAGAAACAAGATTATAACAGTATAGTAAAACCTCGAAATCTTAAGTATTGAGAAAGAGTTTATGTAATATCGGAAGCTTCAATTGTTTGAATACATGGCACTTTCATGGCTAGACTGTCTTAATAAACATCAAGGAAAAGTACAATCGATAAACCAAGTTGAGCTGGTTCAGTAACTTATCTTTTTTCAAGTTTCGAATCTTCTCAACCACCATATATTTTTGGCCAACCATAAAAGTTTAAATAGCAATAAAATTCATATTTCTCGAGAATTAGTCTAAACGTATACCTTGGATTCTCTCGGTTAGAAAAGATGAATTATCAAAAATTCTATGGTATAAAAACATAAATTGGGATTCCCCAAAGAAAATGCATTAAAAAACTGTTGGGATAAAATAATGACCATCACAATATGTGACCCATTATTTTTTGTCAACAATGGGATCAATAACACTCAATCTATAATTAGTCTACAAAACTCAATCTATAACACTCAATCTATAATTCTAACAATATCATTTGAGGCATACGCGAAATTTTAGAATTGAACTGCAGTGAAGAGAACAGTAGAGGTAAGATTTAGCCACTTGACCAAAGATATTTCGTCAATTATGTAACCCTTTAGGATATATTACGATCAGTATGTGATCAATTTAGGACTAGTAAATGATGGGATATTGTTTTGTAAAGAGATGATGGAACCCTGATTGGTAACAGAGGAAAAACCAATTTAGATCACCTAATTATTAGTCTATTTATTATTACCATACTTTTGATAAAAAATTTTAATACTTTTTGATATTAAAACACATATGTCCAACTTTTTGAAAGGCACACAATATAAATAGATTAGTTACACAATATTAATCGTTTTAAAAGATCTAATTAAAGTCTCATTAAGGTCAAGTTGGATAATAGTTAGAGGGAGCCCATCATTTCTTGATCTTGTAAATATGGTGTATCTACGTGCATGCTATTCTAGTCTCCTTCTGGTAAGCCTATATACATCATACATGTATAAGTATAACCACCTATAAAGTATTGATGTTTATACAATTGTAAAGTTAAGTATCAGACATAAGGTTCTAGTCAAAAAAATTGATGGTATTGTTTGAATTTTACTATACAAGATATTAGAAAATTAGTATATATATATATATATATATATATATATATATATATATA
>OVAX01000347.1:0-38716 GCA_900406405.1 Lepidium africanum | reverse complement strand
TATATATATAAACTACGTTTGGTTTACTTTAAGAACAAGACCATGAACACATTCAGTAACACATTACAAACCTAAAGTTGCATATTTTACAAATCGTCTCAGTTAGTATTCGGGATTTACTCCAAGGACCATTAGAACATAACTAGACATTACAATAACTTTTTAGTTAATGAATTATGGTGGGTTTTGCCATAAAATATATATGTATATATATATATATATATATAAGGTAAGATCTGTGAGCGTGCAAATAGATATAAAATAGATAGAAGAAAGAAAGACAAAAAGTGAAAACAAAGTTTTTCCCATACTCTTTCTAATCTCATCACATTCTCCAACACCACCTTTCTTCTGATGTTGCTTTCTTTTTACATCTGTTTTTCTATTTTTCATTTTATTTGATACAACTGAATTTAATATTAACTATATAACTAATCGATTGATCACATTAGTTGTTTTCCATATAATGTGTTGATTAATTTAGGCTTTCCTTTAGATGCGATCGAATTGGTGACAGCTTTATCAACAGTATTATTAATTTTCTTCACGTATTGCACTTTTGAGTCACTATAGCTAGATAAGGAATCATTTTTGTATAAAACTAGTTACTCTTTGAAAAGCTTTCATTTCAACCATAAAAAAATCAGTTGGATGACAGATTTCTTTCAAACCAATAACAACGAATTGCGACACAATTCATGTAATTACCAATAAACAATCTTCGTGTTATAAGATTGAGAAAAAAATGCAAAAAGAAAAACACAACACTTAAAACATGTGTTGGTCATGCATGTCGCAGAGAACAAAAAGAAAAAGAAAAAAAATTAAACAGTTTTATAACCGGGATTGTACAATCCAAACAAACAAAATTTTAAGATAAGTGATTCAAATATAATAGATTAAAAAGAGATTTTAAGATGCGTACTTTAGGATACAAGTCAGATTTTGTGAATTTAATTGTTGACAAGAAAAAAAATGATTCCATTAACTATGTTTTTAGCAAAAAAAAAAAAATTAACTATGTTTAGTCAAGGAATTATTAGCCAAAGAAGTCCAAGCCACGACCATGCATGCAAATTTTGAGTGAACGAGAAGTTCAGTTACATTTTACAGATTTCTGTTCTGAGTTGGACCAATTTAAGCTAAAGTTTATGATTTAACCTAAGGTTATTAATATTATATTGGTGAGAGACTCAATATGTTTCTCACCATTACAAATGCTCTAAGGTTATTAGTTGACATAAAAAACTTAAATTTATTATTTCTGATTATTTTAGTGATTATTATTTTTACCACCTAATAAATTTTAAATCCAGGAAAATGGCTGGACATGTAAATCAGAAAGTGGTATTTATAATGGAGATATGCAAGTTTACACCTTAAATTCCTGATCTTAGCTAATACCATTTGACTACCATCTATTACCAAAGTTTGTTTTACCAAAGTTTTTTTTATGTCCAAATCATTCTCTAAGCATTTTGATCCTTCCATTTCCATACAACAGTGAATAATTCTTTTTTAACCTTTATCTCTATATGTGTAACTAATAATTTATATACTTTTATATTTGTGATGTTTAATTAATTTTGTTTTTGTTTTAATGTTTAATTAAATGTTCTTAGTTATGTGTGAATAGTTTTTTTACTATCTTAGGCTATGTTAGACTAATATAGGTTTATAGTGATATTTTAATGCTTAGGGTTGAATCTAGTTACAACTAGTTTACTATATTTATTTTATAGTAATATTCTCTCATTTCTAGATCTAAAAATAACACTTGAAACAAAGGATAAAGTCAGTAAAAATTGTCGAAAATGGATTAAGTCCAACTAAGGATCGATGAGGAGCATCTGGCGCCGACAACTTATAGTGAAAATTGTAGCGTCGTCATTTCGACGTCGACTCTTAATCTTTATAAAGTTATTTGTTTGTTAATGTGCGATAATTGTAGCTATGTGGAAAACCTCACAATAGTGACCATTCAAATAAATCATGTGTAAATAGAATTGACTTTAAAAAGTGTTGTTTGTTCTCATCCATATTAAATTAGTTCTATGGTCAAATCAATTTTGCTTCAAAGGACTTTCACATGAGTTTTTTAATTTTCAAAAGAATTACGGTGAAAAGAATGATACGAAGATTTTCAGTATCAAAGATCCCAATCCTCTATTGAATATGATATAGGATCTTTCACTAGTTAGAGTTGGCAGTCCTCTAAAAACTAGAATCTCTTAATACAGTTAAAAAAAAATAAAAAATCTGTTTTGCTCATTTCTATCAAATTGACTCAAAGCACATTGAATTGAATTGATTTTACCAATCAAACCAGAAATGGATGTTGACCCCCAAAATAAAAATCCAGAAATGGATTTGCAACGTAAAATGGATTTAACATTAATTTCAATGTCTGTATCGTAACTTTAACCTGCTTGGAGAAGACTTGACGTCATCATGACAGAGAGTGATGACTGATTTCATTTCGTGTAATAATTTTTCTTATTGGGTTTTAAGTTTTATTTCAAGCTTCGTGGGGGTTTCTGCTACAACAATTATTCCACTTGAGAAAAGCAAAAAAAGCCTTGGACATAATCATTTCCATCTCTGATAGCTAACTGATTCCATTTTTAATGAACACAAAATGAGTTTCGTTGTTGGCTTTCCATCTGAATTACAACCTCATACACACAAGAAATTGTTGTTTGGATCTTTCAGTATTACAAAAGAGAAATTAGAGACAGAACCCTACTTCAGCACTATCACTAAAACATTTGCATGGACCCTCAATTTTTAGGGATCTCATTTTCTTAAGACTTCAATATATATATATATATATATATATATATATATTAAGTAAAGAAAGTATCAAAAAAAGATTATGCAAAAGATATATAAACGTAATAAAAGAGTAAGTTTTGTTTGAACTGGCTTTTTTTTCTTTTATTTATATAGAATCCCATTTATTTACTCTAGTTAGAGTAAAAAATGTTTCTATAAAGTTATCAAGAAACTAGTTGTTTAAGATTGATTTTTTCATAGAATTAAATAACTATATATGTTATAATTTTAATTGTATTATACTCATAACTATCTTGCTAATAAAACATATATAAATTAGGTCACCAAACATATATAAGTTATAACAATATTGCTTTGGCTTGATCCTCTTTGAAAATTCTTCTCTGATTTGATGTTCTATTACTTTCATTTAAGGTGGTTTGATTATTGTTTTGTGGTATCTTCCATCGATCTCTTGTTGCTGCTCTTGCCTGTTAGCAATACATTTCTATCTTCATTAGGATATTTGTGTTCCTGAAGCTCATGTTGTAAGCGTGAGTCGGTGGTAGACGTCTTCTCTTTCTCCTGCTTTTACATCATCGTGATTCTATTCTCTCAGAAATCCATAAAAATCCGAGTCATGTACTAAGGTTGTGATAAAGAACAAAAACTTGATTTTGTCAATGCTAATTGTATTGGACAGTCAATCTGTAATTAACTATATATAAATGTTAGTATGTTAGAACGATAACTTTTATATAGTCAAGGAATGGGTTTGGGCTGGATATTTTTAGATTTGCTCGATATTATTCCAGATTTCATAATTACACGTATCCACATATACCAATGGTGAACACAAATTCAGAATACAATAAGCAAATAAGCACTAGAAGAGAAATGCTCATTCTAGACGAAATTTGGACGGATATTTTTACCCTTTAAATTGTAAGGTCGAAAATTGCAATCCGTCGTATATGGTCGCACAATTCTCAACGGTTTGTCACGGAAGAAAACCGTCTGGATTTCCATAGGGCTCGACGAATTCTTGACCAAAGCATTATTTCAGAACAAATCATTATTTCGGTAAATAATTAAATTAATTATTACGAAATATATAAAAATATAAATAGATACATTACATTTAATATTTAAAAAATTACATATAATTCATTTTACAAATTATAATGACATATATTTAATAACAGACAGACCAATAAATATACCCGAACGAAAAAATTATTTCTTCAAACCTAAGTATCGGAATCAAAACTACCTAGTTCGGCATAAAAATATTTATTCAAATCGAACAGTGTAAGCTTTATTCATAGGTTTTTGATCTTTGTTCTACTTCCACCAACATCTCCAATTTTCATTTTCTCAGAAGATGAGGAATTGGTTCGATAATTCATCTCGGCAATATTTTCTTACCTAGTTTTTCAAAGTCAAAAATTATTTTTCAAATTAGTTAAGAATAATATTTTAAATTTTTTTTATAGCTTTTGATATAAATATCTCCTACAACCTAACAAATCTATAATCCCAATTCCATATTTCCTATAATTCTATATTTTTAGATAGAAACAACTTAAATCTACATAAATACATAAATTTAATATATTTTTATTTAAAAAAAAAAAAAAAGAGAAGAGAAGGTGATGGGCTGAGGAGAATAGAAAGTGGAAGGAAAAACGCGGAAGTTCGAAGTTGGATATATCATATATATATACAAGATTTCTCGATGGAGGAAACCATCTAGATTCCGTCAAGAACTCAAACTTTTGAGAGAATTTTTTTTGAATTTACTGTAATTTGGATAGTAAATTTTTGGGTTCTCGATGATATTGTCGCATATATTCTGTTGAAAATGTAACGCTCTGACCGCCAGTTTAATGGATCCCACGTTTTCTTCGGGTCCGTGAGCCTATCTTACCAGTCGACAGGCCGGTAGGCTTTAGAAACTTGTTTACCAAACCTACAAATCATTACATGATTTTTCCCGTGTTTTTTCTTCACTCACACAGTTCCAAAAATCACTTTCCGGAAGGTCACCCATCTTTTGACTACTCCAATTCAAGCACGTTTAACCCTGAAGTTTTCTCTGGATAAGTGACCGAAAAGATAAGTGCACTTTAATGACATAGGTGGTCAAATCAATTCTTTTAAACCTCTCCGCATGCACCACCACATATCATATTTCTCGAAACCAGGGTGTTACAAAAAATCTCATTTCACTAATGGGACACAGTATAATAATCAAAATAATATTGTAATTTGTTTTCGTAACAAAATTGTCAAGAATTCTTGACGATTTTGTCACAGATATATACTGTCCATATTGTGTCATGAAATTTAACGGTCGATACTATCCGATAAAAAATTTTCGACACCGAAAATAATGAGTTAAACCTGAAAAGAAAGTCGAACCGCAAAGGCAAGTATCCTCGCCCCCGCGAAACTTGAACCCTTGTATAGGTATGCAATTTGAGAAAGCACAACAATTGAAATAGGTAGTCCAGAAATGTAAACTGTCTAAAATTGGGTCATATTTCGAAAAAATTTCTTGTAGTACATAGTACTATAATATTAGTAGAGAGAGAGAGAAATGTTATATTGTGATAGTGAGAGTAGACAGAGATGAATGGATGCCATCATTTCTCGTCTGAGACAACTGTTGCAAAGCCTTGGGATCGAAGGCAAGAGCATGGGACACTAATCATGCCTTTCAGAATTTATAATCATCTCCCTCTAATTGCAAACAGTGACCCTATAAAAGCTACATTAGCTAATACAATACTAATATTAAATATAAATACTAGAAAAAATTAGAAAAGTAGGGCATATACTCTAGAAAGAGAAATTATGAGAGAGAGTTTCTTATATATATATATACAATTTTTTTGTTGTTCTTCTATTATTAAATGATATTTCCCTTCTTTTCTTTTGAAGGTTTTATTGCTTTTCAGAATATAGGTACTTGAAATAGTCGATAGAGAGTAAGAGAGAGAGAAAGAGAAATGTGTCAAAGCTTCAAAAAAGCTAAGGTTATGTTATGTGATGAGCTTTTGAAAGGAATAGAGAGGTTTGAGAGGCCACATTTATACAACAACAACTTTACTTAATTACTTCATCTTATATTATATCAATCTCTTGGGATTTTCAACACAAAACTCTACAAAAATCATCTTACTTTCCCATCTTTTCTTTATCCTAAACACATACACACATATATATAGAGATACAGAGAACAGGTATAATAATATATACATCATCATCATCTCTCATTGATCATATGGACTCTGCTAATCTCCATCAGTTTCAAGATCGCTTACAAATTGTAGGGTCTTCTTCTTCATCTTCTTCCTTAGAAAATAACTCTGACCCTTCTTGCTATGGAGCTTCCTCTGCTCATCAATGGAGTCCAGGAGGTATTTCTTTGTAAGTCTCCTTCTTAGACAGTCTCTGTCTTCAAATATATCATATGTGTATATATGTATATATACATACATATATGGTCATATTATATATATTATATCCGTTTAACACGTGTGTGCTAATAGGTTTCTGCAGCTATTAGGTGTTTTGAATATTCCTGGTATCAAGATGATATGAAAAATTTGGAATCTTTCTGTTCTTTTTTTTTCCCTTCTTTTCTGGTTTTTGAAAGATAAGTTAGTGAAGAAGACAATAAGATAGAATTTAAGTGGCTGATATAATATGTTAACTTTTTATTTTATTTCTCTTCATATAGTTGTATATATATCTAGTCCACTAATTTATTGTATTATGAATTTTGCATTGACTGAAAGAAAAAATAACTTTGTGCATATTTGTGGCAGGAATAGTGTGAGCTTGGGTCATAATTATACCAATGAGATGTTAAACTCAAGAGATCTCAACAACAACACAAGTGAATGTATGAGTCTCTCTAACCTCCAAAACCACTCATTGATCCAACAACAAGACTTTCCTTTACAATGGTCTCATGACCAATCTTCGTATCATCATCATGAGGGGCTTCTCAAGATCAAAGAAGAGCTTTCTTCATCAACTACTACCTCAGACCATCAACCCAAGTTTACAGACATGTTAAACAGTCCAGTGATCACAAACTATTTGAAAATCAATGAACACAAGGACTACACTGAGAAGCTTCTTCTCAAGACTATATCTTCAGGGTTCCCAATCAATGGAGATTATTGCAACAGTCTTCCCTCTTCTTCTTCATCTTCTTCTCCATCGTCTCAGTCTCATAGAGGAAATTTCAGTCAGATCTATCCAAGTGTAAACATATCGAGCTTAAACGAGTCTCGGAAGATGGGCCTAGACATGAGCAACATACCAAGACCATTTGATATGAACATGCAGACATTTGATGGAAGATTGTTTGAAGGAAATGTCTTAGTTCCTCCATTGAATTCCCAAGAGATTAATAATCTTGGGACAAGTAGAGGAAGCTTTCCTCCTTTTGGCCTTCCTTTTCATCATCATCTGCAGCAAACACTTCACCATCCTTCTTCTTCCCCAACTCATCAAGTAAGTTAACTTATATGAATTATTACTTTTCTGTTTTTTGAATTATTACTTTCTATCTCTTTTTATCTTTTTGCTTTTATTTACTTTTTTAATTATATATGGTGCCTTGGAAGGATTGGTCTGACGGTGAATCTCGTGTAGTTAATTGATTAGTGCGTCTGATAACATTACGTTTAGGGCTCGATTTCTATTATGTAACACGTATGCACAATATTTATCTATCTATAGATATATTATATATTTACATTTATTTACACATTTCTGAATGTTAAAATGCTGATAATATATTGCTATTTAGTATCACACTAGGGCATGGTATAAGTTGGTAATCTTTCGGGTTTATTGTTATAAAATATTAATTGAATCATAAAAGAGCCTTAAACCTTTAAGTTTCTTTCTCCATTCAAATTTGTTTACGCATCTGTGGAATATATTGCATTATTAATTATTGCGAATACTTAAATCGTAACATTAGGTTAACAAAAGTTACAAACAAAAATCTAATGTTAACTAATTTGTACCAAGTCTAAATTAGAATTTGTATCATAGACTATAGTTGATTAACCAGATTAGTGTAAAGTGCGAGACCTTTGTGCAATTCACAGCTCTGCAATATGATATTAAATATTATCAGAAATTTTATCTTTTTGTATTTGATTAGTCTTTTTCTTTTGTGAATTGTGGTACGTTCTTGGTCGGAGGGCCAAAGTTAGAGCTAAAAAACCTTTTAACATAATTCATAAGCAGCTCTCTTTAAGCAGAAACATCAACCTTTGTTCTCTCTTTCTTTTATCTTTCCCTTTATTCCTTACTTTATTTTATTGTCTTTTTAGAATATCTTTCTTTCACATTTATTTCTTTCATTGTCGGGTGTACGTATAATTGATAATTACGTACCATTACTGTTCTTCACATTGACCACCATTTATGATTCATATGGACTTAAGAGATTTTTGATTTGGGTTTCATCAGATGGAGATGTTCAACAATGAAGGTCAAGCAAGTGAAGGGAAGAGACATAACTTCTTAATGGCAACAAAGACTGGCGAAAATGCTTCTAAGAAACCGCGCGTGGAATCACGCTCCTCTTGCCCACCCTTCAAGGTTTCTACTTTTATTTTTTAATATTTACGATTCCTTATATATATATATATATACTTGTCATCACTTTATTAAATGTTTTCTTCCCTTTTCTCGAATAAAGAAAACCAAACAGTGTTTAACAAAAACATACTTTAATATAAAGTGTGTTGTGTAATGGAGAACATTGTTTTTTTTGTTAAGAATGGAGAACATTGTTTAAAGACTTCATAACAAGTTTAAGCCAAAATGCAAATTGATTGTTCATATGTTGTGAAATTATTTAACAGGTGAGAAAAGAGAAGTTAGGAGACAGAATAGCATCTCTGCAGCAATTAGTTTCACCCTTTGGAAAGGTAATTAACAAAATTTAATTTTGTTCTGCACTTAATTACTCATAAGTCATTTCTATAGTAGATAAATATGCTTTCATATTCATATGTTGTAGATAAATTAGTTGAATTGATTGTACAGACAGATACAGCATCTGTATTAATGGAGGCAATTGGATACATCAAATTTCTGCAGAGCCAGATTGAGGTAACTTCAATGCAAACATGCCTGTTAAATGACACATCTATACGTTCGTATATATATATAGCTTATCTTTACGTATTTAAAGACGTATATATAACATAAATATTTGCATTAGAAAATATAAAGAAATATTATTCATGGAATGAAGTTGGAGTCGAATTTATCTATAAAAAAGAGTAGAGATCGACTTAGTTCCAGACATTCTTCTCGATCACCGTCCCATTTGTCAATAATTCTCAACTTTTTATATCAATTATTGAATACCATATTATATAGAACGAATTTTATACACATTGATATTATGAAACTTTAGATGAAAATGGAGTATGGGCTAGCTCATTAAGTAGTATATAATTAGTTCCATAGGGTTTCGCTTGCCTTTAAAGCAAGTGATTAGTTAGAGTTTGTTTTATATTATCATATTCTCTTTTGGCGCACTACGTAAGAAGTACCTTTCTCCCATTTTTAAAATATTTCAATGGATATAATATAAATGATGCTCATAGTCATCATTTTATAATCTTAATGATAGATATATAGATGAAGTATTAAAGTTGTTATAACTCAAAAGATATATTAATTGGTTGTTTGATGAGCAGACTTTAAGCGTCCCCTACATGAAGGCATCTAGGACCCGACCCGGCAAAGCCTCCCAATTGGTATACTTAGAGAACCTAATAATTTATTACTCGTTATTCGTTAAAATTAAGAAAATCATTTGGGTTATATTTTCACTCCACGAATTTACTTATTATAAATGACTTAGGGCTCATTGCCACAAGAAGGGAATGAGGAAGAAACGAGGGATCTAAGAAGCCGTGGACTATGTCTCGTGCCATTATCATGCATGACTTATGTTACTGGAGATGGTGGGGACGGAGGAAGCGGTGTTGGTAATGGGTTTTGGCCAACGCCACCTGGTTTTGGTGGCGGGACTTAGCCGTACGTGGACGTAAAAAGCCGTAGGACTACTATTGAGTATATTTATCGCTATGTAGAGAAAAGCAAACACTGTGGAAGATGGAGGATTAGTTTATTAATCTCTTTTGGTTTTATTTGAAAGTCAAGTCAGTTTTGATAGTGGAGCAAAGTTGGTCGTTCTGATTTAAAGGAAGAAGTAATTTTCAGGATAGACCAACTTTGATCCATTTATGATTAGTAATGAGACTTGACGTTATGTTTTTACTTCATGAAAGGTCCTAAGGGGGCTAATTAAATAAAATACTTATATTTTAGACGATTTCTCCATATTTATGAGTCATGAATTAACTTTGTATCTATGTATAACACAATAGTGCATATGTTACACCAAATCACTCGAAACCGCTTCGTTTACCTTTGGCTTGTTGTTGAACTTGTATTTGGATTTTGGCACATAGGAAATCTTTGGTAGCCTATAAATCATAGTAGCAGAACATGCCAAATACATATATACTCTTTCGTTTGATGGTATTTATCATAGTAAAGCTTAAACAATCACCTGGCCGATCGGTAACCCTTTGATTCATTTGAACTTATCACATCCACTTATAGTAGCAGAGAGTCCTTTGGTTCGGCCTCGATTATTTAGGAATTTATCCTCGTCGTTTGTTTTTAGTTTTAAGAAGTACACGGGTCGATGATTTTAAGTGACTAGGCAGCGCGGAGTTACTGAGTTACGTGAGTTAGACGTCTTAAAATTATCATGTCGCTCACCAACAGCCGTTTACTAGGTAAAGTATGCGTTCGCGTAACACATACATAGTGAAGGTTGCCTGATTAATCCAAATAGAGTATATCATTGGAATAAACTCTTTCTCTCTTTTTAGTGAATTAATAGAGCACACCAATTGGAGATGATCTTATAAATGTGATCTTCTATGATCGTCTTCAAACATCCCAAAAATCTTTTAAAAATGTGTTCGATAATATGCACCATTAGCTAAACTAAAATAATATTGACGCTAAATAATTCGCCTACGCTTAAATTGAAAACTTTAGCTCAAAAAATAACACTATTAGTTCAAAGTATTTCATTATAATTTTCTAAAGAGTGATTTATCAAAATAGGCATTTTGGCAATAGATATTGTCATTAGATGCCTAAACCAAGAGAATTTCTAGAAATAATGATTTTTTTGGGTCAACTTTACTCTTATAATTGGATCGACAAGCATGATCCATAGCCAAAGCTCATATACTAAATCTCTTTCTTTTTTCTTTCCCTTTGTATCGGGGAAGAATCGAACCCCGATGCTTAAAGATTTGTAAAGTGATCACTACCACTAGATCACATATCCTCGATTTTTAGAAAAATTGGACAATAAAACTCCTAGTATACAAAAGTAAAAACAAATGATGTATATAAAATTAAGAACACAAATTCATAAACAAAGACAAAATATTTCTTATTGTTCTTCTTATGATTTTACTTACATATTTAGGCATATATCTAAATAAAATTAACCCTAAACTTCCACATTCAATGCATAAAGAAAATTATCGTGTCAACTCTTGAATGGAAAATTTTTTTTTAACCCTATACTTCAACGTTGAATATCTAAACTCATGAGTATAATAAAAACTAGTAGATCAAGTTAAATAATATACTCTAAACTTTCCCATTTGATGCCTACACTCCAAAGAATTTTTTTAGAAAAGTTAGACAGTAAAACTCGTAATATACGAAAATAAATATAAATGGTGTATATGAAGTCAAGAACACAAATTCATAAACAAAGATACACTACAAGAAAAATGGTCATTGTTAGCAAATATAATATGTTATCGTACATGTATAATAGCGAATTCACTAATGCTATGTCATCGGCAGCTATAATAGGTTCTACCTATACGATAACATTTTTTTATATGCTACAATAAGTTAAGATACTATAGCAATCTTTGAATACTTTTATTGATTTTGTTATAGCACTTTCATATTTCGTAAAAATAGTGATGATAATTTGTATTGGGTGCTATCATAGGTCATTCTACAATAGCAATTCTATATTGCTTTAATATATTTTGTTATAGCTTTTTTTTTTGTTATATGTATTTTAAGAATATAAACTAGAAATAAGTAATACAATTCACATATTCATTCAACAAAACATAAGTTTACATTCAATCCAATATACATATCACAAGTCTACACATCACAAGTCCTACACTAATTATAACTATCTATTCCCAATTGTTTCCTTACAAGCTTGCCTCCGTAGATCAAATTTATAGATGATCAAATTTATAGATGAGAGATGTCTTTGGGTACTGGTTCCATTTTAACCTATACATTGAATTAGTAATGGTCAAACAAGCTACAAATGTTAAATGGTAAGAATGACATGAAGAACAACTACAACGAGACTTATTAAAACCTTGCACGTTGCGTATACTACAAATCTACACTAATGTATTGTAGGAAGTTAAGGTAAATAACACTAGGACCTATAAGAAACATTGACATGAAGTACCTGAAAGCTCCAATCATTTGAATATTGGTGAGTGTAATCTCTGACTTTGCATTCTTGTTACTTAGGTTTATTGGCTCAATTTTGTGAACTTACCAATGCATGTAATAGTCTTCTTCCAAACTGTGGCTTGGTAATAACCTAAATGTGATAACAATGTACTCAGTTGCTTATCGTGATCATCTACCATTAAAACTCTGTAATTTTGAACAACATCACACATAACCACAAGAAATCTACCAGAAGAAATTGAGACACATGAGTTAGGTTGAAGTTTTCATAGAAATATAACTCTCCGTACCATTTCCAATGAAATTGCTTTTGAAAGTTCGCCAATGAATATCTGCAACAAAAAAACATTAAAGTCAACTGATATACCTCATTTTTACCGATTATTAGCTCACTAATTCACATGTTTTCTTTAGTCTTTGTTATGTTTTTAGAGTCTTTACAGGTACAATTCAAAGATAATCTGGATTCTATGCGCGGAGCAAGTTCGGAGCTGAATCTGGAGATTTCTCGTGGAGCCACACGATCGATCGATTAACCCTCTGATTGATCGATCACCATCTTAAAAAGAAGTTTACACTTGATCCATTGATCGACTTCACACACCTGGAGCGATCGATCACCATCCCTCAGCTCTGTGCACTCGATTTATTGATCGACATAATCACCTCTGATCGATCAATCAACGTTTAGAAGAAGAACCGCTCGACCCATTGATCGATCTTGTGCTTTTGTGATCAACCAACGAAGAGAAGATCGATCGATGAACATCAAGATTGATCGATCAACAACCTTGCGAAGCGGAAATCTAATTTCCTTATTTTTGTACCAGTTCGGTTTTATCAGAACTTTTAGGTTAAAAACACGTTTTGAACATTAATTTTTATAATCAGAAGTTTTCAAAAACCTTTTGTAGGCTAGAGGAGATGATTTGTATCTTACACAATTGGAGAAGAATTTCTAAACCTCTTATTTCAATTTGAAATTTTCTCAATGAATTCCTTAACATCTCTTTGATTGGTTTTTATTTCCATGTCTGAGTAGATCTGTAGTCAAGTTTAGGGTTCTCAAAGATTATTGGGGAATAGAAAAATGAGGAACAAATAGGATTGCCAGATGAATTCTTAACCTAGAAACATTGTTAATGCTTAGATTAGAGTAGCTAATTAGTCTATGATCATAGATTACTTATTATTCCAAAAGCTTAATAGAAATCGGATCCTTTCTAGGGGAGCAATCATTCTTTAACCGGGACAGCTGATGTTAAGGTTGATTGTAGACATATTGGAACTGCTCGTTAATGCGCATTTAGATCTCTGGAACAACGATAGATAGGACCTCTTGGATGTTAGATGCAATGATAGGTGCCATGATAGTGGATCAATCATAGTTTATATTTCTGAGTCGAGAAAGTGTTATCATAAACCTGAATAGATTCCTCGTTCTAATTCCTTGATTTTCTTAATGAATTCCCTGAGCTTGACGTTTTTAGTTATTTAATTACAATCTTTTAATGTACGCTGCAACTCACGTTAAAACACAATTCTAGTTTAGTCTTAGCTCTAGTTAGGTAAAACAATCAATAGTGTAATAACTTGGTCTTCATGGATTCGACCCCTAAGTACTACTAAGATTTGCTATGCACTTGCAGTAGGATATAGGGTTAAAACCTGAGTGTATCATCAACATCAAGCTTGACTAAAGAGAAAGTAATAGCAAGCAACTAGCATTAACATTGCACATATGCATAAAGAATTCTAATTTTATTCTTAGTTTGTTTTCTAGTTCTATACTTAAGTGGTTCGACATTTGGCTTTCCAGGCTAAAACAGTCCAATAAGAATTGACTAGTATGACCGATAAAGAATGCATCCCACCCTGAAAAAGACCAGTTAAATCTTAGAAACACCAAATTTTTTTACAGAGAACCATGATCAAGGAGTAAGAAAAACCAGAGAAAAATACAGGGGAGTTAGGATTATTACACTATCAACAAAATAAAACAGATTCTTTGCAAATTGTGTGATGATTCAGTGGCTTTATTGCACACTCTCCATTTGCAGCAATGATAACCAACAAGAAGAGCGCCACAAGACAAGAGTTAAACAGCAGCTAAAATGAAACCATGAGCACCTATAAATCTAACATACTGAAAATAGATGTACATTACTAATAGATCCTAAAACTGAATAAATCTTATGAGGAATTGAAAAGGGAGACGACAATTGGGCTTACTGCCAAGTAGTGATTAGTGGTGATATTCTAGCCGCCACGGTGAGGCTCAAAAGCTCTAAGAATGTTAGATCTCTTGGTTCTATGAGCAGCCAATACGAGATAATCAAAGACATCAACTGAAGCCTGAAGGTCCTAGTGCTAAGGAGGATCCACCTTTTCGTGATTCAAAATTAGGTGAACCTGATTAATTGTAGTAATTAGCAAAGATAATTATTACATGATCATAATTCCTCTCCAAAGAAAAAAACACCCATCACAATTTGAAGCAAGCAATTTAGGGATCTAGTGAATCATGAACAGAAAAATATTCACAGCTAAGTAATGCTGGAACTGACACTACACTTTAAAATCCTAGAAACTTAAAAGAACCTGAAACACCATCGATTAGGGATGAATTTCTAAATATATACATCAAAAATAAAATGCAAAAAAACATGAAATCACATCAGATTATAACAAAAAAAGAAAAACACAAGGAGAAAAGAGAAACCTAATATGAGCTTGAGAGGACCCTGAGAGGCGGATACGATGAATATCTGGAAATAGCAACGAAATGCAGAACGAAGAAGAAACCAAAAATAACAACGGGAGAATAAAGAAGTTCAGCTTCTCCGTCACTAAGATGTTATTGCCACGAATCAAAATTGGCTTATGCAGATAGAATCTCAAAACATCATCAATCCTTAGAACTCAAACGAAGTTGGTTGATACCAAAGGAAACTGAATGAATTCTAATGACTTCAATTTCAGATTCAAATAATCATACCTGGAAAATCGACGACAATTCTTGCAGAGTACCCATGGACAAGGAGGCGCTTAACAATTGCACATCCAAGGTAAGAAATGTCGCCGTAACTAATCCAATATGTTTTTGGAATCAGAATCGAGACCCATGGTATTTGTCGAAGTTAGACACAAAATTAAGGTAAGAAATTTTTTTCAAATTGAGGAAGAAGATATGGGATAATTCGAGGCCTTAGAACTGAAAATGTAAAGAAATGTTGCAAGAGGAAGAGAAAGTGTAGATATGGAAACGAGAGAGAAAGGGAAAAATGGTTATGTCTAGGGTTTTTGAAGAAAGAGAGAAAATAATAAATGTGAAATTATCACTAAGTATTTGGCCATTTTAGGTTCTTGCTTGATAAAAGTATTAACTTTTATCACATGATATTAAATGATAACTAAAATTATTAACTCATCTTCTATAGCAGTTTAGTAAAATGAGCTATGACACTGTGCTATCAATGTACACATTTTTTGTAGTGATAATAGGTGCATGCGCAACTATATATTACTAATAACGATATCTAAAGTATGTATTATTTACAATTGATGTCATTAGGGTGTCTCCAACTCCACTCCATTTTTTCCTCCAACTCAATTCTATATCTCACTTTGGAGTAACAATATTTATTTCTCCAATTTTGGAGTGAGATTTTTTTTACTTACAAGTTACTCCTTCAAATTTTAACTATTTTTATTTTGTACCTGAATAAAATTATTTGCATCAATTAGGCGTAATAAAATTATTAAAAAAATATTATACTGAAATATGTAAAACATTATTATTTCATCAAAAATACTCATTTTGGAAACATAATTATGTATAATACTCACTTTTTGATACTTTATCCCCACTACCCACTTTCCCTTTTAAAAAGAATAAATAACCCTTATCCATAAGTGACAATAGCATGTCTTGAAAAAGTGATTGATTTGATCAAATCTAACCAAACGTTACGGGCAACAAATATGTGTTGCATCAGATATGGACATGGACAAAATACATGCGTGTTAGCAAATCCTCAAACTTAAAATTTTCGGTTAGGTTATAGTAGACTTATGTTATGTTTTCGTGTCAATCTTTACCTAATTTCTAAACATGGACTAATTGATATATAAAACAATCTTATATGGACATGGAAAAATACATGGACAAAATGCATGCCCACTATTCACCTACCCACTTGTGTACATGCAACATAGCACATAAAGATCAAAAATATTGTCATGTGGACATGGACATATTTTTCCATGTCCATCCAAAGAGAAAATTAAGTTCATGTCCATATCATTCATATATCAGCATTTGTCCTGTCTGACATATGTACGAGACAACTAAGATATTTGTCTCTTTGCATACTAATATTGTCCATGTCGACGAATGAAGAATATATACCTTTGTTCTTTGAAAGGAAAAAACGGTATGGTGAAATATGTCCATGTCAATACAGCAATTATATAGTCATTTGTCCTTGTCCTCAAAAAATGACATTATAGACATGGACAAAGAAACAACGGAATAATAGACATAGCCATTAAGGTATTTGTTCATGTCTACATATGTCATTTTCATTATGAGTCATATAATACAGTTGTCTACGTCCATAATTGAATGATATAGCACTTTGTCCATTGAATAGCACATTTGGGGCACACAACTTTGTCTATGTCCAAAAAAAAAAATAAAGACAAAATATAAGACAATAAAAGTATTTGTATGAAAAATTGAATATGAGAAATATGGATGACATTCTGAGACAAATTTAACATTTTTCTATGTCCGTGTAGAGGCATTTGTCCATCTAATAAATAATGTAATACAATAAATATACTAAATGAGAACAAGTGTTCCACCAAAAAGAAGAACAAACAAATGAGTGAGAGACAGATGGTTGATGTTAGTGTTGAAGTAAGAGAAAAGTGAAACAAAAGCGGGCAATGAGGAGCAAATATTTGGGGAGAGATAAATTTGTCATTGAGCATGAAAGAGAAAAAGGAAAGAAGGTAGATTATATAAGAAAAACATGAAATGGGTATTTGAGACAAATTTTTTTAAAAAATGGGTAATATAGTTAATACCTTTTTATATAAAAAAGTAGCTATATATTTAATTATAATTTTAAAATGCAACAACAATATAGATATTAAATAGAACAAACGAATAAATTCACAAGACATTTTTTAAAAACCAGCAACATAAAAATTATAAAATTATTACGAGATACAAAAATAGAATTTTAATAACATAAATAATATGGCTTAATAACTTAGTAATCTGGTAATTCGTTTGCGGATCCACCAATGTTATTGAAAAGTTGACAAAACGAAATGGATTCTTCGGGAGCTTGTTGAGATGATTGTAATCCATTTCTTTCTCTAAAATTTGTGTTTTCTCAGCTTGAAAATATACACGAACATTTAGATCTTGTATGAAACTTAAATCTTTAAACAAAATTTTGTTGTTATCTTGACTTCTTTTAAGGCAAGATTCTGCTTTTGGATCTCCATATAGTGTAAACTATATTTGTTCTCTTCAATATTTCACTATTCACGTTTCTCTCTTGAAGACTTCCTTGAGCTTTCCATATCTAATCGACGATGAACGGTGTTGGTGGCTACCTTAGCACCACGTCGTTCACTGTCCTTTGTGCTCCTTCATCGGCGTTTTCAAGGGATAAAGACAAGTCTGGATTTCGAGGTGGTGTTTCTCCGAAGTGTTCATCTCTTGATCATTTTTTTCTTCTTGTTATCATATGATGGTTGGTTTTTATCTTTGGTTTAGTATTTTGTTTTAGCCTTGATTAGATTTTAGACTAGATCTATGGTTTAGGCTCTTTTACTTGCTATCCTCGGTTGTTGGTCTAGTTTTTCCTCTTCGGGTTCGATCGGTGACTGTGCTCGTCTAGGTTCAGTTTCTCCATGTAAAGGATTAGTTTGTTCCTTGTCTGTACTTTATAGACCTGATCAAGGTCTGGTTTGTTTATGGGCTCTATTGAGGCGTCAATCAGTCGACTTTGTTTTCGACCTTGCCATTTCTAGAAGAAGTGCGTACATCCTGCTCTTCAGTATATTCTGCCATTTAGTTTGTCTTCGGTCTCGCCTCTAGTTAGCCTTCTTTCCGTAGCTTCATGCACCTCTGACACCGGTATAGTAGCTCTTTCTCAATTTGCGAGGCACTTATATTTGTCATAGGAGGTTCCGCCATCAGCTTGAATGTTGGTTAGTTATTGGTGGTTTCGATTTTCGATCGGGAGTAGTAGGTTTCTTGAGATTTTTTTTTAAACATTTAATATAATCTTTTTAGGGTTTAATATTATCGCTTCCCTCTCTGGGATTTAAATTTCTGGAAATATTTTTGTTTTTTACCGACTTTAGTATTCTACAATTATATTTCATCCATATATTCTACTTTAGTTTTTATAATAATAATTAATGACAAAAAAAAGTTCAACATATAGTGTCGTCTTCAAACACTTGACTTCTTTAGCTATTCTAAAAATTGTTTATTTCTCCTTTTTAGGGTTTTGATAACAACTGATTGACTATCAATTTTTCTTTTCAATTTGGATTTTTTTTTTTCGCTCCAATTGGTCGTTGAGATGGAGATATGCCAATAATGTCGTGTGTATTTTTTAATTGTGTGATCTTTTATTTTTTTTGTCAAAGTATAACGTGTTTGTTTATGTATGTATTGCAATTTTAATTTTTTTTATTATTTGTTTTAAAAAATATATCTTTGATTACTTGTAGATTTTGTAAAGTTTTTAAAAAACAATATTTTAACTTTTGCTGTACTCTTTTTAGAATTAACATTTTTCTAAATGACAAAACAAAAATGAGTTTATGGCTACTAATAAGCACTTTTATAAACTTTCTCACTCCCCACACTTACCCTACCTAACTTCGGTTGGGCCTAAGTTATTGAAATGTGCAAAACCTTTCTCCCCTTCCAGCAGCCAAAAAATTTCTGTTTTATTCATTCATTGCTTTTAGAGCGACTATTTTTCTATGGTTTGTTACTTTATTTTCTGTTAAATGTACAAAGGAACATGTAAGAAAGTTTTTTAAAATATAAATACGTACAAGAAAGTTCTCATTTTTAATATTACATGATATGACTCTCGATAGTGATCCCAAGAAGTATATATTTAAAGACTTAAAAAGCTAACAATAGTGTTCCTAAAGATATAATTAATATCTTACGGTTTCATCCAATCCTTGGACAACATCTTCTTCTTCCCTGCGATAAACAACTCCACCTTTGACCTAAACTCATCATTGCTTAGATCATCGATCTCGCACAAGCGTCTCATGTTCCGACGCAAATCTCCCCGCATGTCAAGCCTCTCGGATCTCGACCTTCTATAAACCTGATGATCAGTAGCATTTTCAGTACTAGCTGAGGACAGAAACGTCATTTCACTCTTCCTCCTTATAGTATGAGCCGTCTCCGCCACGGAACTCACCGCCCGGACCATCTCTTTCTTCACCGGTCGAGCCTCTCCGGTAGAGAGAGCAGTATCTGTAGGAGTAACAACTGAGTTAAAGTCCGTCTTTGGTTTTTCTTCTGAAGTCTTTTCTTCGTTTTCAGACATCGACGGTTCTGAGACTACGACGGAGGAGGAGGAAACATATTGAAAATACAAATCGGGTTCGGTTAGCTTCTGGTGGTTGGACAAGGAGAATATCAGAGCTACAAGAACGTTCACGACGCCGAATGCAAATATTCCGCCGGTAAACCCACCAGAAACAATAGGCCAAAGTTGCTCTCCGGCGAAGAGAGACGGCTTCAACCAAGAAACTAGAAGTAACACAACAACGAGAACTTCAATTGCCGGAAGAAATCTCCATAAGTGTTTTCTTCTCTCGAACCTTCTCATGGCGTCAACTTTCTCATCGTAAACATTCTCAGAAACAAACGAAGCCATTGGCTAAACTCTCTTGTTACTCCGGTGAAGTTATCTAAAAAGTTTGATGATCACTTAAGACTTTGTCTAATCACTTATGGAAACATGTAGTTGACGTATAGTTTTATAGATAGTATAAAGACTCCATAATTGGTTCAATAATTGAAATATAATGGATATACCATAATTTTATATAGTTTGGTCGTGGAAATTACATGAGTAGAGAGCATTAGGTGAATAAGTCCAATTTCGGAAAAATACAAAAATATAAGAAGAATTGATAGAATGATTGGGGACAGTAAGATATAAAAAAAGAAAAGAATGGTTGGAGAGAGTTGGCAAGGAGAGAAAGGGCAGGTGACAGCAACGACCGGGCCAATGTTAGCACGCTTCGACAGCGTACGGCGCTCGACTAAACTGACACGTGTTTTCTGCTAATTTTTTATTTTTGTACCTTAACTACTACCTTCATTGTACGTTTTATTTAATGCTGGACTCTTACTTGATGACTGGATACTCTGGATTCATCATTTAACATTCATTAATTAATGACTATATTAATTTGGTTAAGACTTTTTCTTTTTTAATACGACAATCTACAAAACTCAGATTTATAATCGAAATTACGTATCTCAAATTTTATGATACGAGATTATACGAATTTTTATAACCTAACTTCAATTATTATTTACTAGATTAATATCCACGCAAATGTGTGGATGATATTTACAAACAAGAATTTTATCTTCAACCTTAATTATGAAATATTATAGTAAATAAAACTGTCTAATACTTATCATATCAACTATTAAATACTAATTACATTTTATCTCCTTTTGTTTTTATTAAAACTTTGTTCATTTTAGTTATTAAAAGTGGTCACATAAATAATATAAAATTTTGTTCTACTTTAAGACAAAAATTAATATATACCTTCAAAATTTTGACAATCATCGAAAAAATGTGAAAATAAAAGTTTAGTTTATAAAAAGTAGTTTCACTGCTTTTTTAGTTGCTTACCTAAATTCATTTTCAATCCCAAAAAATTTTCTTATTATCAACTTGAAACAACATTATGTTTGTCGATAATTAGATTGAGAAAATGTGATGTCTAACCTAAAATTCACTTCGAAAATTTTTTTTTAATCTGCCACATGTAGCGATGAGGGATTGTCACCCCTAATGTCAGATACATTAGCTAGATCAACTTCATTACTAGATTAAAAATAACTCGACTATTCGAGCAAAATTAACACAATAGTTCCAAATCCAACTCGAGTTTAAAGAAGAAAGATGGTAAGGACTCTGATCAATTCAAAGAATAAAGAAATTGCTCTGAGAGAATGAATTCCGAGTTATTCTGTATTCCTTGTGTGTAAACTATGAAAACTTGGTCTCTTTTAGGAGACATCCACCTCTATTCATAAAGCATAGAGGCGGTTACAACTAATTTGAAATATGAAATATTACATTTTAGTTTAGACCCGATGTTATCTATAAAGATCTTCACTAGATTTTCGGAAATATTCCAAATCGTTTTTAAAAAAATTTCATTTCTTTGCTGATGACGTATCCTGGAAATATTCTAAGTTGGATTAGGAGTATTTCTATTTCTTGACTAGTAACGTGTCGATTAAATTCTTCTCTTTCTAACGGATTGCCGAGAAGGGACTTTTCCGAGTTGACTATATGTAACCGAGATGATTTTTGATCAGTTTCCGGAGTTCAAGACTTAGCTCATGGATTCTTATCCGTGAATCGAAATAGGATCTTGGATCCACTTCCAACATCGACCAAAACATCAAATTTTAAATTGAACTAAAATAATGTTTATATTTTTCTTCAATAAATAGCTATTTGAGTTTCTGTAAACTTTAAAATTTTGTTTTAGTAATAACTCTTTGTTTGTTTCTATTTATGAAATTCTCAAACTCCATATTTTCAGGTTTTCAATTTGTATAGTTAGGCTTATCAAGTTTTAAATATTTCTACCAATAATAGTTTTGTTTACATGTTTTGTAACTATATAAATTTTATATATGCTCACATAACTTTAATTATAAGTCCACCTAATTTCAATCGACCCTTTAATTAAAAGAAAAGTGTATGATAATGGGTCCAAAACATAAATTTTTGTGTATTATTGTTTTAATTTGAATGATTCTTTTTAGATAATGTATCATTTTTGTAAAAAGTTGATGTGGATCATGTTAAGACCTTAACAAAACTGTTTAAATCATGTTATGGTCTTTATAAGCTAATACAATGGTTATTTTGGGCTTTAGTTACAATTATCATTTCTTTATTATCCATGGAATAAAGACTTTATATATTATAGTCAAAAATTAGTAATAGAGGATATATATTAATTTCCCAATTTTTTCTGAAATGAAAAATGAACTTTTAATATTCTTTTGGGTTTAAGCTTATCTAAATAAAAAGTTCCTCAATTTCCATTTTCAGCATAATTCAACTGCTGCAATTTATACTTTAAATAAGGAAAGCAAAACAAAAACGGAATAGCTAATACATGTGTGGTAATATCTCCATAAGTTTTAACACACTTATCAGTCGATGATCTTTTATGTGATAACTTAGTTTATACAAGTATGTCTTTTAGGTATTGTCGATCTATTACCATATCTATACAAATTATCCAGACTACGATAGTTATATTTATATCTAATATAATAAAGTTAGCGTGAGCTGTTCAATTTGAATTAAAGATGAAGATATCCGTATACCATTGTGAATATCAATTATATAAAGTTGGACTAAAGAAAACAAGAGTGAGTATTATTTCTTATTATATAATATGGATAGTGTTAGAGGTGGCCTCACCATTTCAAAGTAGTTCGGTCAATATGACTCCACAAAGCATATAACAGTTTTATGTCAGTTCGGCTCGGCATGGAGTCAGACATTCAACATTTATATTAAAACAAGGGAAATTTATTTCGACATAGATCATCTCGGCAGAAGATCAACTCGGGAGAAAACTACCTCGATAAATAAGCAAGCTCGATCAAAGTTTTCATCAGTTAGCCTACAATGTATTTAATGTGCTGCAGAGTCATTTACCTACTATGTGGATTTGTTGGACCGCTCAGCAAGCATTTAATGTTGCATGTGAGCAGTTCAACTGTCCCGTAGTTCGGCAATCATGTTCTTGCTATGAATTCTAGGCCGAAAACCTGTAAGCTATTAATCTGGTCATTATTGCCGACTTGACATAAAAAAAAGTCGTCCTAGGCATTTCGGCTATAAATGAAGATCCTTAACATGTCAAGATAAGGATCTGATCATCATTTTCTCTCTAGAACACTAAATGGTTTTGTATCCATTTGCTTCCCAAATAGAGAATCTAAACTCTCTCTTGTAACATATACTCTACTTTGATCAATAAACATTTTATTAATGTCACCACAAACAGATAGTAAATATTATATTTGTTATTGTAACTTGCCATTTGTTTAAGAAATTGTGTTAGCACATTCAATTTATACATATATAAAAGTACTAAGTGATAACACTAAAAATTTGAATTGTGGAAATTTTTTTTTTCAGCTGATTTTTTTGTTTGTTTTTACCAGTTAGACCAACATAATTTTGATAAGAAATTTTGCAAAGTTACATTATTTTATTGTTTCACCTTTCTTGGCTATTTTCTTATTCTTTTTTTTTGTATTATTTCTTCTTCTCTATATTTCAACCTATTCTTTTCATCTTTTAAAAAAAAAAAAAAAAAAAAACGCATGTAAAAATCTTACATCATTTTTCTCGTTAAAAATAGTAACTATTATTATAGTTTTTTTTGCTAAAATTTGGTACGAACTATTATTATAGTTAACACAACAAAAGCCACTTTTAACTTAATGAATACGATCCATTATATACAATGGGTATGTAAAACGTTATTTGCTTGAAACTTAGGTTGTATAATGATACATATTAGCCGTGGGCATAAAAACTAGAATTGAAGAACCAAACTATATCAAACCAAAAAAGATTGGTTTCTGTTCGGTTCCCTAAAAGTAACCGATCGATTCCCTAAAAATAACTGATCAATTCCATAATTTAAGTAAATTTGGTTTTCGGTTCGGTTTGGTTCCTAACCGAGAACCAAAGGTAGAACCGAAACTATTTTTTTTGTCAATATTGGACCACAACTTGCTGGCCCATTAGCCAAGTTCCTGCATAATGCAGGCGGTGGGACTCGATTCCTAGACATGCAAGTGCGTCTACCTTTAGTGGACTTACCATCTGCCACTAGGCTAAAGACCACTTGCAACCGAAAATAATTCATTAATTAATTAATACTCCCCCCGTTTCTTAAAGAATGTCATTCTAGGTTTTTTCACACAAATTAAAAAACAATGCTAAAAGTCTTTTATACCCCTAATTATTATGAGTAATAATTACTTAGATTCCATATATTTAATTTTGATTGGAGGTTAAAACTAGAGTTATTTGTAAAAAGTTGCATTGAAAATGTAGAATGACACTCTTTATGTAACTATTTTTTGTTGCTAGAATGACACTCTTTAAGAAACAGAGGGAGTATTACTCCTAAGACTAGTTAGTAGTTATACTGCTAATGAAAATGAGCTTAATAATCACTTATCTTATTATGACAAATGAGTATTAACAATAACTTCATACCAATTCACTTTTCTTCTTCGAGTTTTCACAAACATTCGATTCTCTCATTTTCTCTAAATCTCTTTCTCAAACTCTTTAATTTTCTTCTACCAGTTAAGAAGCTTAACCTAATTTACCAAACTGGATCTGGAATCATCACTTTTGTCGCCTTCTTTTGTGGCTGTGAAAAATCAATCTCAGTCCCAGGTATGTAAATTCATCGCCTTCTTCAGTTTTTACTCTGATTTTGTGGCCTTTAGATTCTTAATTAATCGGATATGAAGATCTTTTTCTAGGATTCTTGGTTTTTGTCTCTTCTTCCTTTGATGCTTTCAAATCTTTGGTTTATTGTTTTCACCGTAAAATATTATATTTGAATATCAAATAAATGAAATTGATCCATTTTGTTAGTCAAAAGTTGGCGAGAAAGGGATTATTTGATCTGACTAAGAGTTGAGGATTTATGGTAATATCCATTTAGCTACTGGTAAGATTTTGTTATGGACCATGAATATTCTTGACTTCCCTAGCCACCTATTCGTTGACAATGCTCTTAGATTATAATAAAACCATTCTTTTGTAATGTCGAATTACTATAACATATGAAAGCCTTAAAAACATTTGCTAATGTTGAGTATTGATCAAGTTCTAGGAAGCACAAAAGTCATCATTTTGAATATTCTTAGCTACATTTCCTTTATATTATCCTCGGATTATTAAAATATTCTGGGAATCTTGAGATGCCAAAGCATTAGAATGAGAAAACTGCCTAACATTTGGTAATGTGAGTAACGTTGACGGCATTAGGATACTGGCATGGCTATTGACTATAGATATGATATTTTGTTCAAAGTCGAATGGAGTGGTTGATGATGTGTTGATTTGTGTGACTTGTATTAGTGATTTGGTTTATGTTTTAATCTTTAATCTTTGATGCTTTCAAAGCTTTTGTGTATTATTCAATCTTTAATCTTTGATGCTTTCAAAGCTTTGGTGTATTATTTGATCTTTAATCTTTGATGCTTTCAAAGCTTTGGTGATTATTTAATCTATTCTTTTGGATTTTAATAAGAATGAAACCTATTTTTCTTTTATCTCATGAGACTAATGAGAGCTATATTTATTTTGAATATTGTAGATGGATTCTTGCGAATATCCTGCAGCTTCTAATTATATTGACAACAACAACACGGATGAAGATGAACAAGATATACAAGAATACGACTCGCACTTTGAACCTGAGACTCGAAATACAAAAGAAAGGAAAAGAAAATCTAAAGCTAAAGGAGTCAAAGTACAAAGGTCATGGGTTTCGGGTCATTATACAAGGCTGAAGGATAACCCGCATAAATGCAATTGTCACTACTACGGAAAAGAAATGGCATGTCTTACAACTTCTGGTACCTCAAACTTAAGGAATCATTTGACTACATGCAAGAAGTACCATGTTTTATTCACTCTAAAAATAAAAGTAAGACTGTTCGGCAAGTGATGGTTCTGCTAAATTTGGAAGAATATCTGAATATATATATATATATATATATATATATATATATTTAAGGACACATGTAATGAGCTACTTGTATTGGCTGAGCTTCCATTATCTTTTACTGAGAGCTTGGCGTGGAGGCATTTCTACAATAGAGTGAAGCTTTACAAACCACATTTTCAATGAACTGCAACTAGAGAGATTATGAAGATGTATTTGAAGAAGAAAGAAGAGATGATGAAGTAGATTGGAAAGCAAAGGGTTTCACTTACCACAAATATATGGGTTGCTTTATCAACTGGTGCAAGCTACATGGTGATTACAGCACACTGGATTGATGCTTCTTGCCCAAAGAAACTGATAATTGGGTTTAAAAATATCTCATATGATGAAGGAAAAACTATCGCATCAGTTCTTATCGACTATCTAGCTGATTGGAAAATAAAAAAGGTCTTCACTATCACAGTAGACAATGTAACAACAAACACACTAGCTCTCATAAAGTTCAAGGAAGAATTTAAATCTATAGGTAACGATTTGAACTGATTCACTTAAAATTTTATTTATCTTAACACTTTAAAATTTTCAATAGCAATTTACAGTATTTACTTATTTGTTGCTTTGTTTTTCTTATTTCTTAGGTGATGATTTTATGGTATTAGGTGGTTAGTTTTTACACATGAGGTGTGTTGCTCATATTATAAATTTAGTAGTTAAGGATGGATAAAAACATGTTGATTCAAGTATTATAGCCATTCGTAATGGAATCAGCTATGTGAGAACATCTGCAGAGAGGCTTAACTCTTTTGAATTACGAGTTGATCATGGGAAGATGAGTAGAGGTAGTCTCTTTTTAGATGTCAAGACACGTTGGAACTCCACTTATCTAATGTTAACTAGAGCTTCAAAGTTCAAATTAGCTTTTGACAAGATGAAAACAGAAGACAAGGTCTACACAAAAGATGATTGGGAATCAATTTAGTGAGATAGTGAATGGAGTGAAAAGAATTGAACCACCAACAAAAGATGATTGGGAATCAGTTGAAAGGTTAGTAGAATTTCTCAAAAATTTATACATCTCAATGTTGGTGGTTGCAGCTTCTGAAACTGTTAACTCTTACAAGTGTTATTCTGTGATTATCACTATTGAGAGAAATCTCATGACACTTGATACAAGGTTAATTATACCAATTTAACCTCTCGTGCGTATCATATCGATGTAGCACTTAAGGATCGAATCCACGAAGACCAATGGTTACACTATCAATCTTTAACCAAACTTAAGCTAAGACAAATCAAATAAAAGTGGGAACAAAACAAAGCAATAAACAATATGAAAATCAATAAATAAAAGCATCAGGCACATGGAATTCATCGGGAAATAGGAAAACAATTCAGGGCACACATTCAACTAATTCTCGACTTAGACATAAAATTCTAGCAAACCCACTGTCATGGTGCCTACTACTATGTCTATCAACCTGGGTCTCCTAACTGTTGTTGGTCCTAGGATGTAAACATGCATTGTCGAATTAGTCTAATATGTCCACAACTAGCCTTAACATCAACTGTCGTTCGTTAAGGACTAGTTGCTCATCTAAGCTAGTTCATGCATCTAACAAGCTTTTGGAGAGTTAAACAATCTAAGATCATAGACTAGGTGGCCAATCTAACCTAAGCATTAAACTCAGTCTTAGATGGAGAACACATAACATCGAGCCCTATTTGTTCCTAATTCATTGAATCCCTAAATCCCTAGAAATCTCTAAACCTGATTGGTAAACTACTCAAGCATAGCAGAAAGAACAAATAAAGAAGAAGAATAGATAAACATAATGATAAACTGAATTAAATAGAAATAGGGTTCAAAAATCTTCTTCAATGGTGTTGTGGAGGATAGAGATCTTCTCCCTCAGAGGTTACAAGAGTGGCTGCTGAAAAATATGATAGGATAACCTAAAAGTTCTCAGAAACCTATTTAAATAGGCTAAAAACGCGTCTGATACAAAATAAGGAAAATCTGGTTTTCTGTTCGCAGTATCGATGATCGATCAAAGGGTTGATCGATCGATCAAGAGGTAGAATGGTCGATCATAATCTTAGCAGGTCGATCATCAGGTAGAGCGGCAGTTTCTCAGGATATTTGATCGATCGATCAAGGAGTTGATCACTCGATCGCATTTGTTCTCGGCTAGAATGACATAGTTTCGGTAAAATCATCATATCTTCCTAACCACGTCTCCGATTGCTCTCAAACCACATCCAAATAAAAGCTAACTCACGTGGCTATCTTGTGTTCAAGTTTCAACTCGATCCAACGGTGGGAAGCCTTTCAAAGAGCCAAACGTCTGACGCTTTTACAGGATTATGCATCTCTATATGCTCGTTTTCACTCAAAACAGCTCATCTTCTCCAAATGTGACCTATGACCTGAAAAGACATTAAAACAGACTAAAAGGCTCTAAAACACATACTTTGACTCAATAAAACAATAGAAAACAAGGGTTAAAAACCGATAAAAACGCAGTATATCAACACTTTCCCAAGATCAAAATGAAGCCATAAGAGATAAAGCTTTTGCTATGATTGAAAAATTTGACAAGTATTGGGATGGGTCAAAGGAGATAAACAAGCTGTTGATAGTTGCTAGTATATTAGACCCAACACACAAAATGTGTTTTGCTACTATGTGCTTTGAGGAGCTTTATGGAAAAGATAATTGGGAATCTAAAGACTTGGAGTTGGCTGTTATGCAAGTTATGAACAGTTTTTTTGCAGAATATAGTACAGTTTTTGGTAAACCAAAGAGTAATGACTTGTTGCAATCTCATTCATAGACTCAGAGTCAGTCCACAGCAACATCAGATCATAGTGGTGATGTAGACATAAATGATTTGGCAGATGGTAAAGGTAGATATAAGAGAATTAACTTGGTTTACAAGAGGTTGGTTAAAGAGAAAGGAATTTAACAATCCAATAATGAGTTGGAGCTGTATTTGAATAAAAGTGTATAAAACCCAGTAGTATTTGGAACAAAGTTTGATGTTCTTTCATGGTGGCGGCTCAGTGCTCCAAAGTATCATATTCTGTCTGAGATAGGGAAAGATGTATTTGCTATACAAGTATCTTTGGTTGTGTCAGAATCGGCCTTTAGCATAAGTGGTCATGTGATGGATCCTTATAGAAGTTGTCTTGCTCATTACACGATTGAAGTTCTAATGTGCACTGAACAATGGTTGAAAAGTGGTATTAATTTAAGAGAAAGGAGAGGAGAAATAACAACTCAACAAATTCTTGATGAAATTGTACTACAAGATCAACTTGAGAAAGGTAAATTATTTTATACTATTTTTTATTGTACTTTAAAGTTTTCATTTATTAAATGTTGACTCTTGAACTTTATGTTCTTATGACTTTAAAGTTTAACACAAACCTTTTGTTGAAAACAATTATGCAAGACTTGTAACTTTAAAGGATCATGTATTCAAATATACTAATATGTTCTATGTGACTTTTGTATTGTAACTTGGCCTATTCTAATTCTTTATTTACTGCAAATTGTAATAGGTACTTGTAGTGAATGTTTAGTGGAGTGCTGTTTTTGTGAAAGCGCATGACGTCGACAATCTTATGTCGTAGCTGGCCAGTGAGAACTCTTTGTTCAATCATTACAGGTTCTAACAAGACTTTGTATCTCTGTTAGGTATCTATTATGTTTTGTATACTCACTTTTGAAATAAAATCGTTATTTTAAGTGTTTTTGGTTGTTTTGGTTAAAAATAACCATTTGGAACCGAAATCGACTAAGAACCAAAATTATTTCGGTTCTTATTGGTTCCAATTTCATGTGTCCATTTGGAACCAGAACCGAGTATAACTAAACCGAAACCAAACTGAAATTTAGTAAGTCTCTATTGGTTCTCATATTTTAAAAACTGAAAGAACTGAAAAGTGCAAAAATAAAACCAAACCAAACCGAAAACCATATGCCCAAAGCTAATACATATAGTATAGAGATTACTTATTTATTGTTTAAAATATTATGTCATTTTATATAATTATACCTTCTAATTTGGTAAACAAGAAATAAAATTAAACATTTATGTCTGTGTTTGTTAGAGGTGGAGCCGAAATCTTACTTCGGTCCACTGTAGACAATCATCCGGAAAATGCTAAGTGTGGAACTCGGCGAATTTATCGAAGTTCCATCTCAGTTGTCTAAATGACAACTCGAAAGAGCTCCTTCTCTGATAAACATCAGAAAAAAGAGTGAACTCGGAAGACACGTCATCAACAAAGAAATGGAAATTTCCTAAAATCTAGGCAGTCTGTAATGATCTAAGCAAATTGTAATATTGCCTTATTCGTTTAGGATTGTAAATTGCTTCTATAATCTATAAATAGAGGCAAAGATCCTTCGAAAAAGGGATCAGCTTTTTGACATACATTAAGCGATAATACGAACTCCGCATTGTCTTTGACTTTATACTTCCCTTTTCCAAAACTTAAGATTTTCTTGCCCATTTTCCCTCTAATTCTTTAAAAAGAGAATGATCAAAACAGCTTGTGCTAGATCCGACTCGAACAGTTTTAGGTAATAAGTTTTTTTTACTAAGATTTTTTTATTTTTTTTAATTAAATTATTTTTTAATTAAATTTTTTTTTTATAAAATGTATTCTTATTTATCCTTATGAACTAATATATTAAATTCCATTAAATTCAGTGACTTTTCTATTATGATATGATTTCAACTTATTCTTTTATATTCCACCAAAAAATTAAAAAAAAATTACCTTAATTTCACATTTAACCAAATTCACTTGTTAGTAAACCGCTCAATTTGGTAAGATCGAACTGATCCGAACCAAAAAAACTATATGGTTTGGTTTTTGGGTATACTATATAAACCGTATGGATACAACATTTTCAAAACCATGGGATACAGATATGGTTTGGTAATAAACCGATCAAACCAAACAAAACCGCTTAATTATAATATTATAAGTAATATATAAATATATATATATGTTATATCTTCTATATTAAAGCAAGAGACACTTTCATTTTGACCGTGTTACAAACTTTAAGATAAAATTAATATATGGTTTGTAACTACCTTTAAAAATAGGTTTAAAGTGGGTTTGATTATAAAATTTTATATAAAAATCCAAATTAATAAAGATCTAATAGTAAAAACTCCAAAAAAAATAATAAAAATATATTGGGTTCAAATTCGGTTCGGGGTTGGATTCGGTTTTCCGAGTAAATAAATTTAGGACCCACTTTTGATATTTTGTCAGTTTTGGTTCCTCTAATTAGGTATTTTGATTCTTTTGATTAAAGACTTATTCGAGTATTTTTATTTTTCGGAAATGGTTCGTTTCAGTATAGATCGAGTTTCAGCTCGGACATTTTTATATAGAAATTTAAAATTTAAAATGAAATTAATAGAAGAACTGTAGAAAGCTAAAATATGGTTCTTGATTTGGTTTTGGTTTGGGTTCAAATACTTTCCGGTAAATAAATTTAGGACTCATTTGATATTTTGTAGTGCTCGGTTCTTCTAATTTGGATCGATTTTGATTTGGGTTTCGGGACTCTAAAACAACATCTCGAAAATAATATTCCAAAATATCAACACGTCTCTAACAATTTAAATGAATGAAGTTTTTAGAAAAAAAATTCAAACAATCAAATCCCGAGTTATAACGCGGATATAGTTCTAGTTAGTTACAGTATTATGAAACAAATGTAAAATATTAAGTACATAAAATTATACTATAATTATACGTAATTATTTAATTCTAACATAATAGTATAGTGAAATAATTAAACGTAAATGTTCAATAGTAGTAAATAGTAATAACATATAAGTTTCAGATTCTTAGTTTAGTAATGATCTATTTATTTAAAATAAATAATTTTTTGTTGTGTCTACCAAATTTCTTTTATGACAATTTTACATATAGTTTTTTGTGATAATTAGCATTATCAATTCCAATGTCATACTTATAAAAAAGTAAGTTTTGCATTTAATGTTATAGTTGTTGGTGGTGGATCCGAGATCCTACTTCAGTCTACGGGAAACAATAGGCCTAACACGCTAAGTGTTCAACTTGGAAGTAATATCGAAGTCTCAACTCAGATATTCTAATCAACTCGGAAGAATTCTTTCTCGGAAGCGCGCTAAAGTTTGAAGGAAGTCGGACGACACGTCATCAAACGAAGAAATGAAAATTTTCCTATTCCGACAAGGAAAATTTCCAAAAATCTAGCTAGAATCTACTAGATAAGATCAAATCCTGAAAATTGTATATTTTCCTTTATTCAATCTACTTTGTAACCGCCTCTATGTTCTATAAATAGAGGAGCAGATCTTCCAAAAAGAGGATCAACTTTTGGGGCACACATTAAGCAATAAAGTCAACTCGTCAACCATTCCTTGCGTAGCACTCTTTCTCTTTAAATCTCTAGAGAATCTTTGCCCAATCTTCCCAACCTTTTATCAGAATTACGGTTTAGTCACCTCGTGCTAGATCTGGTTCGAACAATAGTGATTTTTATATATAATTTATATACACAGTTGATAAATTATAAAATATGAAATAATACAAAAACAACTGATAAAATTTAATTCAACCAAACAAGGTTATTGGTATAAAACCGAATAAATCGAAAATCAAGATTATCCAAACCAAACCAAACCATCTATATATATAAGTAACATGTGCTCTCTTCTTAGAGTGTCACATCATCACTCACTACTAAATTAACTTCTTAATTTTAAACTATTATAAAAAATAAATTTTAAATTCTAAACTATAATTTAAGAAATATGATAAATTTATTGGATAGATATACTAATTTAATATTAAAGTAAAATTAATATTAATATTACAAATAAAAAATATAATATGAAAATCTACTTCTTATAATTTTTCTTGTACAAAGATATTAAAATTAAAATTTCTTATAGAATTGCTATCAAATTTAATTTATTACATATATGCTATTTACGAGTATAATGACGCTCAATAACTTAATAGTTACACAAGCGTATGTGAAAACGAAAGTTTTTATCAAGTCAAACATTTCGTTTGTAATTATTAAATATTGTAACTTTTTTGAATGTATTTAATTTATTCAATTTCATACTTTTTGTTCGTGCACATGATGTCTCCTCGTATACTCATATTCAATATGTGTTAATGAAAACACAATTAAATTACCTTGAGTAATGACAAA
The DNA here is from genome assembly GCA_900406405.1 of Lepidium africanum. Classification (NCBI taxonomy): domain Eukaryota; kingdom Viridiplantae; phylum Streptophyta; class Magnoliopsida; order Brassicales; family Brassicaceae; genus Lepidium; species Lepidium africanum. Next base: position 5,031 of record OVAX01000347.1, on the reverse strand, counting down.
TTTTACTCACTACATTATATCTAATTCACAAATATAACTTCCCCCTCTTATTTTTTCTTACAACTCCATCACTATGGTATCCTCTCATCTCCCTTGATCAGATGTTAAAACTGGTTAAACTCAACATTTTGCAAGATTTTTGTGATTTTGGAATGACCGTAATGTCAAGATAGATAGAGAACTCATAAGTTTCAACATTATTACTCCTTGATGAAAATGTATTATGTAATCCCAAAACTTATGTAAACAACTCAATTAAGTCATGAATTTCTAAGTACATTTTTTCACTTTTGCAATAGACCGGGTCTCTAACTAGTTATACATATAGTTTAAATATGATAGATATTTATTATGAACCAAAAATCAAATAAACCGAACCGAAATTTGGTTTGAATACCCCTACTTATCTTATATATTATTATAGAAATGATTTTTTAAATAATGTTTATGTGTCAACACCACGCTTAATTTTAACGTGGTTGATTACAGAGTTTTCTTAATATTAAATTACAAAATTACCCCTTACATTAAATTTTATTTAATTTTTATATATAAATAATAACTCAATTTTTTGTAATATAGATAATTAAATTTAAAATCGTAATTTAAATTGAAATTTATATAGAATAAAATTTAAAATCGTAATGATAATTTTTTAATTATCTCTGAAGTTTCAAAATGATCCAAATATTAGATAAAAATATTTTATATATATATATACATTTTCTATCGAGATAAAGTAATGACATATCTTTCATAGTTATCATAATCATTAATAACTCATTCATATTTGAACATTATATTTTTTTCTATATAATTTTTTTTAGTTTTATTCAAAAAAATAAAATTAATAATTTAGAAATAAAACTATACATTGATAATTCAAAAAATATTAATCAATAAAAAAATTTAAAAAGATTTAAAATTTATATGTTAATAAAACCAAAAGATCAAAGCAAAATATTTATCATATCAATTGTTAAAAAGAATACATCAATAATATTTTTAATGCCTAGGAAAAAAAAGTGCAAATACATTCCGTGTTTTTAACCCAACTCAAGCCGAAAGTTTGATGCAAATAAACGAAATTTCCAGATCTCCTGCGAGAATTATTTGGAATATCCAAAAAGAGTCCCACCTCTTTCTTCCATGTTTAGTTTCTTAGTAAAAGTGGGTTAGAACATAATCATGATTTATTAAATGTGAGGTTAATGAAAGAAGTTATTTAATATTTGACTTTTAATAAATTGATGATATTGTATTTTATGTTTTAAAAATTTTATTAAATTTCATATTTTTCATATCAAATTTATTTTATCTTTAACAATTTTATCTAATATTGATTATTAAAAAATTAATTACTAATGAATAAGATAAAATTTTGAGATTAATTAAAATATTTATGCCCGCACGTATGTACGGGAACTGTTGGAGGTGGATCCGAGATCCTACTTCGGTCTACGGGAAACAATAAACAGAAATTCCTTAGTCATGAACTCGGTAACCTCAACTCAGACAATCGCTATCAACTCGGAAGAATTCCTTCTCGGAAACCTGCCAAGCGAAAAGAAGCTCGAATGACACGTCGTCAAACAAATAAATAGAAATTTTCCTATTTTAATATGGAAAAATTCTAAAAATCTAGTAGAGATTTTTAGAAAATATCAAATCTAAACAAAAAATATAATCTTTCTAAATTCAAATTAGTTGTAACCGTTTGCTATGTTTTATTAATAGAGGTGAAGATCGGATCAGCTTTTTGGCATCAAACACTAAGCAATAAAATCTACTCTACATTCTCCATTTTGGTGATTACTCATTCTTCGAATTAATCAAAATTCTTACCCATCTTTCCTTTTAAATTTTAGAATTAAATTTAAGTCCATTGTACTAAATTTTGCTCGAACAGGAACGTCATCTAGTTACCCATTTAAACTCAAAGATTGCTTATATGATATTGGATTATTGAATTATCTCACTTATTCCATTAACATATATATTTTCGTCTTTTTGTGGTTCGAAACTCCACATTATTTTACCAATAAAGCCCTTAACTTTATTGCCTTTATTGTGCTTACTGACAAGACTAGATACTGAAAAGCAGTGTCAGTTCTCAAACCCTTAGATTTTTCGTTTTTTATTTAATAAGAAAAATCCTGAAGGTTGTGGCGGTGTTCCCGTCAGCAGATCACGAGGATCTTCACATTAAAATTTTTCTTTCTTTGAACAAAGCTGTTCGTTGATCTCTTTTAACTCGCATCTCTTCTTTTCCGTTTCTCTTTCTACTACGAAGAGTTAAAGCTCACTCAAACTCATTTGCTCACCACTTGACGACTTTCATTGTACAAAACAATTAGTCGACTTCTCTTTTTTTTTTTTGACACTGTTTCGTTTTCACAACCCTAAATCGAATCCGGAAATCAAAATTCCATTTTCTTTATCTGGGCATATGTAAAGCTGATCTTTTTAGAATCTGTCCTAGTTCTTCTCCTTCATTTTCCTTGAACTTTAGTAGTATTTGGGTTGTTCTGGTCTTCTGGAAATATGGAGTCTTGCTGTCCTCAGTGTACGAGTCCCTTTGGTCTGAACAAAAAAGTTGTTTCTGAGAGAGACAGTGCGTTCTGGGGAGCAGAAGTTGTCAAGCGTAACAATCTGAGAACACAGAAGATTAGGTGTGCACCTCAAAAGATTCAGACAAAGCTCATGCGCTCTGTTCTCACCCCATTTGTTGATCAAGAGTCTCATGTAAGTTACACTTGGAGTTACAAAAAGAAATGCTTATGTTGAATTCGTCATCTCTGTTTGCTATACGTACGTGTGAGCGTGACTCTATTCTGTGGAATTTAGTTTATGATTTGAAATGACTTCAAATTTATGGATCACAGTGAACGGTTATTAGGTGTACTGGTAAATTTGGATCTGCCAAGCATCAGATAACCCTTAGTTCTGTCTCCATCTTTAGTTGGGAAAATGATTAGAATGTGTTGAAAATGACTTCTAATGGTGTCCGGATTGTGACTTGTTTGGATGACTTGAGTAGATGTGGGTTGACTTGAGGAATTGCAGCTCCGAAACTTTACCTTTTGGTCTAGTATAATTTGCTTAGGACTTAATGTACCATATCGTAGCTGTGAGTTGGTTAAGCAGTTTAGTGAGGGCTGGATTATATGGAGGGTATGTATTTTTAGGGTTGGATTGGGAAAAAGAGTCTCATCAATCATGTTTTTCCTGGTTTGGTGAATTGAATTTCTGTTTTTTTATTGAGGTAGCTTTTTTTCTTTCAAGTTCTGTTTTGATATAGAGAATGCATTTTCAGGAACCTCTGCTGAGAAGTCAAAATGCAGACCCAAAGAATGTAGCATCCATCATACTAGGTGGAGGTGCTGGGACTCGACTGTTCCCTCTTACAAGCAAAAGAGCTAAACCTGCGGTGAGGAGCATATTGTTTGCCCGTGGTTTTTGATGATTCTGATTTATTGTCAATGAGGTTTCAGACTTGTTAATAATCGTAGGTGCCAATTGGAGGGTGTTACAGGCTGATAGATATACCGATGAGCAATTGCATCAACAGTGGTATTAGAAAGATCTTTATCTTAACTCAGTTTAACTCCTTCTCTCTTAATCGTCATCTTTCTCGCACTTACAACTTCGGCAATGGAGTCAATTTTGGTGATGGATTTGTTGAGGTGATAACATTACCCTAGACTTATCGTCCCGTGTTTTCATTGGCAACTAAAATGTCTCTTATGGGAATGATTAGGTTCTTGCTGCAACTCAAACGTCCGGAGATGCAGGAAAGAAATGGTTTCAGGGGACTGCTGATGCTGTTAGGCAATTTATATGGGTCTTCGAGGTTTTCTTTTGTCTTTCATGTCACAGAGAGTGTTCTTGTTGGTGCAATAAACTTTGTTTTGAGCATAATATTGTGGTGTTTATGTAGGATGCCAAGACAAAGAATGTGGAACATGTCTTGATCTTATCTGGGGATCATCTTTATCGGATGGATTACATGAACTTTGTGAAGGTTTGTTATTCTTCTTATATGTCCACACCTAGATTTATGTGAACTTTGTTTAATTTATCGATTGCCTTTGCAGAAGCACATTGAGTCGAATGCCGATATCACAGTTTCTTGTCTTCCCATGAATGAGAGGTTTGTTTGAGATTCAATAACCCCGTTCTTGCCATACGTTTTGTATGATGAGCTTATCTGATTGTTTTCTCTTTATCACAGCCGAGCTTCAGATTTTGGACTGCTTAAGATTGACCAGTCTGGAAAAATTGTTCAGTTTTCAGAAAAACCAAAGGGAGATGACTTAAAGGCAATGGTAATGTTATCTTTTGTTCATCAAGACAATCGATACGCAAGCTAGACTAAACTCATATTCTTGCTTGCAACTTTACGGAAACTTGGTGGATTTTTTTCGTTTTCAGCAAGTTGACGCTTCAATTCTTGGGTTACCTCCAAAAGAAGCTGCAGAGTCCCCATACATTGCATCGATGGGTGTTTACGTATTTAGAAAAGAGGTTTTGCTAAAACTTCTAAGATCAAGTTATCCTACGTCCAATGACTTTGGATCTGAAATCATCCCATTGGCTGTCAAGGAGCACAATGTCCAGGTCTTTTTATTTTCTCTTTATCATTTCATATTATCAAGTAATATTTGTGCTTCCTCTTACCTTTACTTATCTTCTTGTATATANCTTATCTTTACTTATCTTCTTGTATATATTACTTGCTGCAACTTACAAAATCTGAATGGCTAGGCATTTTTGTTCAATGACTATTGGGAGGATATTGGAACCATAGGATCATTCTTTGATGCCAATTTAGCCCTTACAGAACAGGTTACCACCAACCCAATCCTTTAATTTCCAAAACAGTTTGGTGACTCGGTGAAACTTAATCACTCTATTTATTTCTGATTTGGCAGCCTCCTAAATTCCAGTTTTACGATCCAAAAACACCCTTCTTCACTTCTCCACGGTTCTTGCCCCCTACCAAAGTTGATAAATGCAGGGTACGATTTC